>VWZT01008436.1:271898-347954 GCA_013397055.1 Pachycephala philippinensis
AGGAGTCTTGGTTCATTATAGCCATTCTTCTCTTAGTTCAGGAATGAATATCTGAGAATTAGAAACCACTGAGTTCTGAAGGGTTTCCATCTGAAAGTAATGATTCTTGAAATACATTTCAAAGTCTTTTATACCATGGTCTCTAATATAAACTTGTCATAACATTTTCAGACTTTGACAAACTGATCAACAATATTTTGTTTCGTTCTGTTTTTCCAGTAAAAGTTGATGGAATGCTTGTTTTGCTTTCTATCAGCTTGGATCATCTGCAAAATCAATCATCTTTCAACAAAAGCAGTACATCTCAGAAAGTTATTCCTTGTTTTTAACTCGAGTACCAGGATTTCTGCATATCACAGAATCACAGAATAAGCTGAGTTGGAAAGGACCCTCAAGGATCATCAAGTCCAATTCCCAACCCTGCACAGCACCAACCCCATAAGTCACACCATGTGCCAGAGAGCATTGTCCAAACACTTCTTGAGCTCTGTGAGGCTTGGTGTTGTGACCACTTCCCTAGGGAGCCTGTTCCAGTGCCCAGCCACCCTCTGGGTGAAGAACTGTTTTTCTAATATCCAATCTAAACCTTCCCTGACACAACTTGAATCCATTCTCTTTGGTTCTGTCACTGGTCACCGCAGAGAAGAGATCAATGCCTGCCCCTCCTCTTTCCCTCACGAGGAAGTTGTAACTGCAGTGAGGTCTCCTCTCAGTCTCCTCTTCTCCAGGCTGAACAGAACAAGTGACCTCAGCTGCTCCTCATACGGCTTCCCCTCAAAGATGCTCTCTAATCGTTTAATCTCTTTGTTATATCGAGGCACCCCAAACTGCCCCCAGCACTCGAGGTGAGGCCGCCCCAGAGCAGAGCAGAGTGGGACAATCCCCTCCCTTGTCCAGCTGGTAATGCTGTGCCGGATGGCCCCCAGAATACATCTACCATTTACATAATGTAGTGATTTGACTAGTACCCCAGGGTTTTCAAGGTCTATTAGTACAACTAATTAATTGTCACTAATTGTCTTCTTCGTTCTTTTCTGTCATTCATATTACTCTATTAAAATGTTCTGGTTCTTCTGGGAACAATATGTTGCATACTTTTGTCAATAAACCTACAACACAGACATTTCTCATTAAAAGTGTCAGTCAGTTGCACATGAAGTGAGAGATTACTTGTAATTGATTTGGTCAATTCCTTCTGGGAAATATGATACAGCAATTATTTTAACAACAATTTCAATTTCAGAGACTGTATGTCAATCCTTAGTGTTTTTCTCTGGAGACTATGTTTACCTGCAGAAATAAAAAGAGTACTTATATCGCTTGAGATCTAATTATCTCTAGAAGCATTGAAATTCCTTTACAGTAAGTTAATAGAAAAAAGTGTCAACTAGTCATGATACTTGAGAACATGTTCTCATCTGATGTCACTTCTAGAAAGGGCATTGTATGCATTTGGGAGAAAAAAACAAAACAAGCTCTAAGGCAAATAACCTTAGGTAATATGTGGAGTCACTGGTGGATGTAAGCAGCAGAAGCTTAAATGCTTCCTTATTACTCTTTATAGGATAATCAAAGCACAGGAGGCCCTCCACTTGTACTGTAGATACAAGTTAATGTTGGGGTAAACAAATTAACAAAAAGTCAAGAATTCCATCAAAAATTTAAGACTTCCATTAGTCTTAAGTTTTTGGAGCAGTCATGAAATAGTAAATTATAACCACAGTAAATAGAATATCTAATTAATTTAGACATTTCATTTAGATATTTACGTGATATTTCCAGGCACAGTTTGATAATTACAAAAGTATCAATTGCTCAAAACTATCCATTTAAATATTTACATTAATGTATTTTAAGAATGTCTCAGGAATGCTCCTTTAACATGTAATTCCAGCTCTTATTTCCAACATGAGTTATTTGTACACTACAGTTTGTGGTTGCTATATTGATTGACTTCTTAAACCCACAAAGGACCTTCCAGAACATGTGTACTCTGCTTGTTCACCCCTAAAAAAANGTACACACCCATATTAATTTGTTTCTAATATTTGATTTTCAGCAAAAATCACTTATAATAAGACTTATCCTGTCTGACTGTCCTGAAGGAAATGTAGACTACAGCAGGAGATAGTAGACAGAACAGTGCAATCTAAACTCCATGCCAGTAATACAAATAGAAATGAAGGAAAATGGTAGAGTTTGGGATTTTCTTGTTTGCCTGATTACTTGCTTTGGTGCAGGGAAGGTGAGAAAATACAAAAAATTAAAATAAAAGGCAGAAAGATGCTCTTGAATGAAGGAAAATATTTTCCAGCTGCCAGGGAATGGAAACTTCCTTTCGTTCTCAGGATTTACTTCGAAAGATAATTTCTAAGTGTCTCATTTATGTGAGATTTAATGTCTGGATATACTCAATAAGAAGCGTGAATTTTGTGCAAAGTTATGGAGTGCACATATGCAGTGCTGCACCATTAATGGTTTTGCTAGATCTTATTCTAGCTCATCTAGTTGCCTTTTTTGGAAACTACTCACTTTTTGGCAACCAGGGTTATATTTGACACATACCACCCCTGGCAATGTATTGAAGGAAGACATGGCTATGAAAGAGGTTATATTAAAAGACAGATTCAGCTTTTTCAATGAAAAATTTCTGTGGTACACATTGTATCTACTGTATCTGGGCTGGGCAGCCAGACTTAAAACTCCCAATTAGAAAAATCAAAATATTTGACATCTTGTAAGAAGGTACAAACTTCTATTTGGAGGTGAAAGGAGAATAAGATAACCATTTGGGGGCTGTGATTACTAAATATGGAATGATATTCCAGTCTGCAGGTCTCAATGCCTTCTCCCAAAGCGGAAGGTCCACAAGACTTCCAGTTATCCCTGATCTAATTTCTTCTGTAGGTTAGCCCTTCCTGTGCTCCAGATTGTTAACCAGTAATTGCTTCCAAGGCTGAGCTTTTGCACAGGTGAATGCACTAGTGTGATTTGCCAAATGATCAACAGGTTCATATCTTATTCCCCTATCTTAGTACCACACGTTCAAAACTTTTCTTTTTTTCACTTTCTAAGATCAAAACTCCCATTTTTGTGGAGACAGGGTTTTTCCTAGCAGTGATTCTCTATGTGATTCTGGGATCTGGTTGCCTTACCCTCTACTTTTCCTCCAGCTGTAAACACAAACACAGGCATATGAATTCCTGTCAGGTGGTTTTCAAAATAGCTTGGCTATTGAAGGATTGGCATTCAATATCTGTTATATAGTGTTCTTCCATCCAAAGCATAATTTGCCAAAAGACTTGAATTTTCTTTCTATCTTGAATTGGGGCATGAGGAAATAGCTGGTTTATGCATGTGCTTCATTTTGGAGTTTAATGACTAAAATTCTCGAGATTTAAATTTTCTGAATTATTAAATAATGCTTCAGAATAATGTAGTTTTTCATGGTCTGTCCATTTGAAAACATGATGGCAATTTTATCAACATTCTAAATAAGTATTCATATTGAGACCCAAATAGCTAGCTATTAATGTGAACAATTCTGTCATATTGAAGCAAGGGATATTGATGGCTGTGTATTTGTCAGAATGCAGAACAAAATAATATGAAGCCATTTTTATACAAGGCACTTTCCCGTTTGGCAGGATTTTAGTTGAAGTTTCTTTCTATTATTTATTTGAATAATTTAATAACCTGTTGCAGTGCAATTAAAAAGACAGATTGGACTGAACCCATACTTGGAAGAATAGGATATATCACTTTCTCTTGCTGTAAAAATTCTGTTTAATTAGCACTGAAATTTGCAGCACCTACCTTTCTACTGAAATTATGGTAGTCAACTAAAATGCAATGTTTCCATTTCTGTAAAATGTTCAATATAATCAGGAAGAAGCAAGAAGTGCTTTAGCTCAGGGTTCTCAGACTCTCATATAGATGCAGCTGAATGCACTCACAAATAAAATCTTTGCCAGTATCAAAGAAGCAGATCATGGAACTGGCAATAGTTTCAGATTTGTTAAAAGACAACACAGCTATTCAATAATTAAGACTTGAATCCATTACTTTCTTGTTCTGAAAACAAATCTGCTGGTTTAATGTTCAGTGTGCTCAGCAGAGGCAGGCTGTTGTCTGTGTGTGTTTACGTAAGAGAAAGCAAGAGGAAGACTCGCTACGTACAGAAACATTAAGGCCCATATGTTCTCAACAGCTGCACAAGCTGCAAAATTGTCAGAAGCTGGGCAATATCAGTCCAGCAGTGTCACCTGCCTGAGAGCCCAGGGTGCACGGTTTTAATGTCACAGTCAAATTGCCGCATATGCTGCTGTCTCAATGATTGTTGTGGAGATGGAGCCTGCTCCTTAAGCACCCTTCATCTCCTAAATTATTTTAGTGCAATGAATAAGATCTTTCTGCCCAGGAACTCCTACAGAGTTTCAGTGGGATGACTTCCAAGACAAGAGACTGCTTTGCTGAGAAAGGCTGGCAATCTTTGTAATGAATTAGGAGAAAAATGTGAGAAAAACTGAGGGATAAAATAATATTTCTTTACAAATAATAGTTTCTTTATCTTTTTGATAATTTGCCATCATCGAGAGTATAAATTTCTATCTGGACACCAGGAATTTTAGTAAGGGGGAGCTGCAGCGAAGGGGTTTGCCACCAAAGCACTATGATTTTGTAGCAGAGATACCCATCTGCTTCTCTGATCCTTCCAGCCACCACTAACTCTTCCTGCTGATCCTACCTCTTCTGGCAGCTGCAGGGCATGGATTTATTCTTATAGAATACCTCTTATGGACCATCCTTGGCACAGCTCAGGGATCCTGATGGAAGCAGTATGGTGCCCAGTTATCAAGCACAAGTAGCTCATTGGTCCATAGTAACAACCAAATTTACCTCAGTAAAACACAGAATGAAATCAGTTCTTAATTTGTCACTACAATATTATAAGATTGTTTCTATTGACACATTCTAAAGCTCTTGCTCCATTTGTCTTTGAGAGGCTTGGAACTAAGTTCTGTGTTCCCGCTATGAAACTCACACCCTTTTGATGGGCACTGAACTGGAGCTCTTCCTGGGGCTGGGTAAAGAATTCTTCAAGGTGACTTGAACTGTGCAGCTTTGAAATATGTTTTTGTAGTAGGAACCTGACAAGTGTCACATTTCTACTTTGTGCATTTATATTTTAAAATATAAGTGCAGTCAGATGCTAATATGCCAAACATCCACGCCTCTTTTTCCTGTCCCTTATGAAGAAGTATTTTCCTGATATAGAAAACTAGTTGTTTTTTTTTTTTTTTTNTTTTCATTCCTGGAAAACAAAAACTATGGGTTCTAACTTGAGTTTACCTGGGAAAATTCGAAACTGATAAGAATAGCAGATTCTAACAGAGATGTAACTTGGAGGAAAAAGCTTGTATGACAGCAGATGTTTTATTCGCTGTTAAAAAGCACGTTAAAATAAGACACTGCCAAGGCTAAATTGATCCTCCCATCAGAAATCACAAACCACTGTATTTTATTTTAAAAATAGAGAAGAAATTGATTGTCTTTCATTTTCATTTGTTTAATTTGTGTGTTCACCACTTGGATCCCACACTGTAATTCAATTCCACATTAAGTGCCTCAGAGTTAAGGGGGATGAGTGCATTAGTGAAAAGCAAACAGACTGAACTAACACGGCAGACTTCAGTGACAGGTATGGTTTCATACACAGGATGTAGGAACCTAAACAAAAATTAAGTAGATGTTAAGGATAAAATCTAGTTGCATGAATTGCACATGGTGACACTGCCTATATTTACAGGTGACTAGGGCCATTTGGTGCACTCAGGATATTCATGGGACTGTGAGAAAGGTAAAATAGAAATATAGGAGATGCTCAGCCCTTTGACAAGACTTTCCTTTCAGTTCGACGAAAGTTAGTTCCCAAGTTAGTTGGCTTAAACCCAGCTTCAGTTTGAGCTCACCTGAAAGTAACACAAAAGGATTGATTCAGCAGACTAAAACAAACACCAAGTGCCATTTGGGATGCCTTAGGGCATTTCAGACATGCACATGTGTCTGGCAGATGTGACACAGGACAAGCAGGATGCCTACACTGTTCTGGATCATCTGGATATCACACACTGTGCCCAAGAATATTTCAAATTAAATGCCATTTATAGATAACTGAGTTTGATGCTTATTGTCCCACAAAAGCTTTCAAAATAATTACCCATAATAAAGTATTGTAATATAGCAAAAGAAGGCCACACTTAACCCAGGAATTTTCCTGCGAATTGCTCTACAATAAAAACTGGATTTTGTTAAGAGATGGATCATTTCCCCATTGTTATTTTTTACATTGTTACAAATCATGTTCTGTACATCTGCAGGGTACTTTACAGTCCTCATTTCCAATGACAACTCACAAATACCAAGTAAGATGGTTTTGCATTGCCCAGTTCTGCACAGCAGGGTGCTTCAGACCACCAACAGATCAACACTTGCCCACACACCATTGCTAAGAGCCCAGATAGGGATGGAAAAAACTACATGAGATTCCTTTGAGTTCACTAAACAGAATGTTGTAATCAATTGTCAATTGTACTTTGATTCTCAGCACCGATGATGTGGAAATTTATGACCCATATGTAGACAGAGCTGAAGCAAAGGCTGGCGGCTGCTGCACGAGCTCCTGAACACTGGAGCACTTCTGTCACTTGCAGTCTGTCAGGGGAAAGGGATAAACACTTTCATTCCAAAGGAGGCCTGGCAGAAGAGAACTTTAACATGAAGTCTGTGACTGCATGTCTTAACATGGTCCTCACCCTGGGTAATTCAGTTTGTGTTTCCTTTGGGCTCCTGTTTACATGACTGGTACTTAGAGAGATTTTGAATGTCATTTTAGCCAGATTCACTAGAACATTATAAATGGAGCATGACTTTCAATGGACTAACTGGTGGTGTAAAATAAGCAAAAACAAGGAGAGAAATCAAATCATTTTGGATTGCCTACATGCCTTCTATCCATTTACCACTATACAACTAAATCCTTTCTGATTTTGTTTTGTTTATTCTCTTAGCTAGCAGCCTCTCATTTAAAGACTTAATTTTTGCCTTGTTTGTTATTAGGCCCTTGGAATAATCTAAAAGAACTGACTTTAGTACTGTATAAACTAGCTGGTTTATAATCCAGTTCCACTGAACAATTTTTGTTAATGTAAACACTGTAAACAAATTAAGACTTTTGCCTTTATCAGGTTTGAGATTTACAGTTCCAAATGACTTCAGACTTACCCAGCAGGATACTTAATAATAATACAAGAAGAATGCAAATCAGCGAATTTTCAGAGTTAAAATAGGTAAATTAAAGAACTTTGAACGTTGAGAAAGTCATGGGAAAATATTAAATTGAAAAAAATCAATACTAACAGTGTGACACTTTTGAAAAGAGGTGCTAAGTGTATGCAAACATTTACAGGGTAAAATATCTACTATGGAGAAAGCTGATTTATAGCAGTGCCAAGCTGAAAAGCACAGGACAAAGTTTGAGAGAGTATGGGGACAAAGAATTCCTCACTGAAGGAACCTACTTATGGTGAAAGGAAAAAAAAATATTAGAAAGTATTATAATGTCAATTCTTTAGGAAATACAGCAAAACCTTAAACAGAAAAGATTCCTTGTTTCATCTAAGAACCACACTGCTTTGTACTGACAAATATTAATCCATGCCACCCCCAACCTGTATTGCAGGAATCTGAAGAAAAAACTCAGTAAACCAAATCAAAAGAATCTCAAAAGTTAAAAATCACACAGACTGAAAAAGAAAAGTGCCAAAGAAAAGAAAATACCAAGGACTCTGAATTCTTTTAGGTACTCTTTGCTGTTATTTTTTTAGTTGAAAGATGACCAAATACTGTGATAATGAATTGGAGTATAAAATTATATTGGGAGTTATTTTCAAAACAGTAGCAGTGAGTCTGGCTAAATAAAATGCAAAGCTGATTATCTGAACTCTCACAAAGGTTGCTGTTTCTGCCACATCAAAAAGAAAACAAAACAAGGCAAGCATGCACTACAAAACTCTCCTGGAATATCTTGTGGGGGAAAATTCCTTGACAGACTTTAGGATAGAGGGTATGACCTTAAGGGCCAACTTTCAAAGGGCTTTCAGCTTTGGCTGTAAATTGAGTATATTGCCTGCAGGCACAAACAGGATCTATGCTTGCAGATAAGATTTTTCAGTGTTCTCAGATCACTGCTGGGGCACTCGCTCACTTGCCTGCAGTAGATCTGCAAGAGACCATTAAGGACTCTTGTAAAGTTGCTGTGATGAGTCGTTTCCTTCTCTAATTCAAACATTTCTGTGACAGACCATGCTAATCTATGAACAGCTTATAGCATTAACATGTTCAGGAATGTTCAACCCTCTACATCCAGCAAGACACTGTTTCCATCAGCAAGAGCAGATGGCATTAAGCACTGAGCTTACTCCATCAGCAGGCTCACAGCTTTGCACTACTGGGAAAATAATGTCATTATATATTTCTAATGCCAACTTTAATTTCATTGTGACTCTGTCTTCAACTTACCTCTTTCATTGTAATTTCCCCAACCCTTTTTCTCTTTTTCTCCTGGTCTTTCATGCTGGTCCTTCTCTGTCTTTCTGTAAAAAATCCTAGCTCCTACTCCAGCCAAAAGTATCTGCTCTAAGTCTGCAAGAGGCTGCAGGTTTTACTGTGCTTTCTGGCATCCTTATACTGAGCGTTTATTTTCAAAAGTAGTTGAACTGGAAGAATGCAAACTCTTTATTCAGCTTTCTTAAATAGAAATTTCGAATTTCAATTTCCTGCTGTTATGGACAAGCACTACAGGATAAACTGGCACACTCACAGAACAGATGCCATTAGCTGAAGAGGAAGGGCGCACAAACAGAAGTTGGCATGTTTTATTCACAGAGGATATTCCTTCTTGTGATGCTAAAGTGGCTCTCTTAATTAGTTTTGGGAGGCTTCTCCCATCACCTAGAACTGATGCAAGAAGGTAGCCTGAGATTTTCAGCAGTGTCTGGCAGTGATGTGTGCCAAGGAGACACAAAGGAGCTGTGTGGGGCATGAATACCCAGCGTTTCCTAAAAAGCATGCCCCACCAAAGTTTCCTGAAAAATACTTAAAACACCCCAAAAATCAACTACCTTTTCTGAAAACCTACATCTCCACCTTCTAACATCCTCACAGTGTGTCACTCTGAATAAGCACTTGGAGGGAGCTCTGAATGGCCATCCCCTTTCTCCTTCTAGTGGAACCTTCTTCCATATGCTACCTCACTGAAGTTAGTCAAGTCACTTACACAGTGATCAAAATTTACACAAGAACCACAGTGTGTTTTGCTGCATTAAAGGAGCTGCCACTATCACTTTAAATAACCAAATTCAGGTGGTGTTGTGTTTCAAGCCTCCAGCAACCACTGCAAAATCCATGTGGCAGAAATAACCTCTCAATTCAAGCACACATCTAGCCTCCCTGCCTTTCCTTTATCTTTGATGCAAACACTTATTTCCTGCCACTCAAGCCATAGATTCTGTTTTCTTTGTATCCAGTCTTCTATTAAAAAGCATTGAGGAATCACACAGCAATGATTCATTTTTTGTTCTCTCTGCCCTCCAAAGAGATGCTCAGGGTGCAGCGAGGGCTGAGTGTTCCTCAAGTGTTACAATTGCACTAAACAATGCCAAAACCTCAGAACTAAGAGGAAATCTTCGCTAGAAGCACAATGCAAAAATGAGGGAAGTGTAGAAAAGACCATCAAGGATCTGTGTTGGAGCAGACCAAGCCATAACTACAGTATCTGTACAGTTTTTTCAAATTAGCAAAGAATTTTTTCACATCGCATTTTATTAAACATAGCATATCCAAATATGCCAGTGTTTTTTTAAAGCAAACACACAGCCCCATCAATTTTTCATGCTTCTGATTTTTTTTCTATCATTACAATGGAAGTTTTAATATGGGACAGAAATGTATCATCAGTAGACAAAGGAGAAGGAGAGGATGCTGTGACTTTTCATTAAATCGCCTACACAGACACAGCACACACAGCGAGGTGTACAGCTGGTGTTTAACAAGTAAGCAGCACTGGCCAAACACTGTCCTCCTTGGTGGAAAAGTGGGAACTTTATGGCCAGCTCAAATGTTCAGTCTATCTGAGCTCTCAGAGGTTCATATGGCTCACTGGACCCTGGACAGCTGCCTGCTTGCTTTCTTCAGTGGACTGTGGGTTTCTGCTCTTTGTACCAGTCAGACACAAGCTGAATGTTCAGTGGGGCTAGGAATATGAGGCACTATGGTGCTGTGCTGAAGCAAAAGCCAAAAGCAATGGAAACACCTATTTCTTCTTAAGTATTTCTGTCACCATCCCATCATTATATTACTAGATAGAACTGCTGTTGCTCTTGCTGGTAACCTGCTCAGTACATGCATAATCAGTGTGGGTCTAATGACTTCTGTTTGTAGCCAGATCAGTGGCCACAGGGCATTGGCATGCAGACTGTATGATGTTCGCTGTACTGTGCACTTTGTTAGGCAGAGCTTGTTACCAAAGGAGAAATGCTCCAGGTCCTACTGGGTAGGCAGGGGTCCTCTTCTGGTTTCCTGGGACCAGCTTCCTATTGCAGGCACCTTGCATCTACAGAGCACACAGGATTTAGATTGTGAATGGCTTCATTTATCCTTTGAGTAAATAATGAAGTTCCACAGTTTAAAACTCACATTGTTGACTCTGTGTTTTTCCCCACTGAAAAAAATAGCAAGGAAAGGAATTCACTGTGCTCAGACCTGTTGATTGTACTGAAATGCAGCTCAGCTAACACTGCAGCACCATCTCCTCAGGTCCCTTACACTTGTTAAGTGCTATCTGCAAGTCTGCTCAGGAGCACTAAGAGAAGGAGCTTTTACAACTATCTGGTCCCACTGTAAATACCAGAAAAAGATTTTGCAGCCTAGGAAAAAAAAAAATAGGTAGGGGTGTGAATGAAATTAACTCCAGCTTGTCTAGTAGTAATTTAGTAATTCTACAGAATAAGAATTTCTCTCGAAATTATTCTCCACTGTCCTCCCAAAACCTGAATCAAACATTCATTAGCTAAATAACTGCTTTAGATTTAGTGTTTTATCCTGAACATCTAGGTAAATTTAGACTTTGTGGTTTTTTGGCCTCTCCAAATTTGTACAGCCTAATGCAGTTCAATAATCTTCAAAATATTTAAAATAACTCTTAATTGATCACACAGCAAGTTATATTTTCATGTTAAGTTAGTTTCATTTTCCTTACTGTTAATAAAACCATTTAAAGCAACCTTCAGTAATGTAGTGAAAACAGGTCTATTGACTGACTTCCTGTAACACAAGTTATCAATTGTCACACATGTGGAGAGGGAAAAACAGTACAGTAAAGCAAAATGCCTGATCAGGAGGAATATATCTATGATTCAACAAGCAGCGTATCACTTTTACAAAGCACATCCATCCATAATTCTTCAAATGACTGTAAAGAATTAATAAACTTTTTTTAAATGCAGTTTCAGCTTTTTAAGAAGGAATTACAGTCAGTGAGGCAGCTTGCCACTATGCTGCAGCCCTCTTGCTGCTTGGTGCCTGCAGACACATTTTCCTGTCCGATTTCACGCTTTTCTCTTCTCCCTCACTTCAGCAGACCACTAGACCACAACCACAGGCACAATGGGGAAATGTTCCTATGATGTGGTTTCTGAAATTTGTCTCAGTTTTTCTTTGCTTGGCAAAGGCTTATTCATTTCCATGCTCCGAGCCAATCCTGTTCCCAGTAAATGATAGCTGTGTGAATACATATGAGGGCCGAGTTTGACTTTTTGTGTTCAGCTGGTTTCATAATGACTTTTTCTGACTCAGCGCTCATTCTGGCAAATAAGTTCAAATTCTAGTAAGTAGGGTTGCCACTTAGCAAGTCTCTTTTATTAGTAAACAGATCTATTCCTACTACTTTGATTTTGTTTTCTTTTCCTCTGACATTTAAAATCAAATCCTCATTATTAAGAACTCTTTAGAGTCTACACTAGATTAAATGTTCAGGTGTAAGTAACATATTGTTCAGCCTCAACAGAGCTCAGTCATGCCTGGTGCCTACTGTAAGCAATTAAAAAATTTACTTACATGATAAGAACAGTCTTCTAAAAGGAAAAAAATGTATAATTTCTAAACATATTTTTTACAGAATGCGGATATTGACAGTTGTACAAAGGCTATATGTTAAAAATGCTTGGGAGTTCCCTGCTGCAGCCCTGCTACAGAAGGCTCAGTGCTGAGGTCAGACTGGGGTGCTCCTGTGACGTCAAACAGAACAGGTCCCAGGGCAGACCCACTGGTGACAGTCCACTGCCACCAGCCTCCAGGAAAACACAATCCTTTAATTGCTCTCTGTCCTTTGAGCCCAACCATCCAACTGCTTTTTAACCAACTCTCTGTCCACCCATCCACAGTGTAATGACTCACCTTAGTTCCAAGAGTTTTGTAGGAGACTCTGTTGGAAGCCTTCCTACAGTCAAGGTAAATGGCAACCACTGCTGTCAGCTTGGTAAGGAATGATTGATCACTCCCTGGCAAATCTGTGCTGTCTCTTGACAATCACTTCCTTCTTCACCTGCCCCAAAATGTCCTTCAAGAGGACTTGCTCCATGGTTTTCCCTGGGATCAGCATTCTGGAGACTACTCTAACTGGTAGAAATCATTCCAACTTCCATGTAAAATAGATTGTATTGCATTTCCTTCTCTACTACTAGATGGATTTGAAATCTTCAGAGTGGATACAATATTTATTTAATTAATCACTGAACCTCATATGAAGTGAATATCTTCAACAGCCCAATTCATTAAATTCTACTTCTTTCATAAGATCCGTTGCTTGACAGCAGAATTTAAGGCTTAGTTTATAAAATCCCATCAAAGCTGCTGAAATCTATGAATATAGGTGAGGGAAGCTTTTTTTTTTTTCCACAAGACAAGGGATGACCATAATTAATTCATTTGAATTCAGTATAAAACAACACCTTTATTTTCATTTATTATTAAAATTATACATTTATTTGCATACTTTTAACTGTCTGTTGTTAAAGAAACCTGAGTTATGGATTGAAAAGTTAAACACAAAAAAAGTTAAAAAATACACTGCTTTGTGTATTAAACCTGTGTTTGGGGTATATGCCAAATCCTAGTATATGAGTGCCTAATAAGATGTCTGAAAGCTGGTTTTGCAAGAAAAGATCACCTGACTTTCCAAATTCCAGCTCAGAAAATACATATTTTTTTAGCATATTGCTTCTTGCTTTCTCCTAATTTTTTTATTCTGTGATTGTAAACTGACAGGGACTGTTCTTTCTGTGTTTAGACAGCACCTGGGCACTGCAGCCCTAGTGAATGACTGAGGCTCCCGGCAATAGTGAAAGGGAAAGATCTGTAACATGTATCTAGTTGCTTTAGTTCTGAGACACTTCTAAGTTATGTTTCAGTGCCCAAAACAATTTTTCCATAACTTTATTTCCTTCCTTCCCTTCTCCATACTCATGTAGTTTAATGTGAAGAAATGGGGATTGTAATCGCCTGGTCTGTCTGGGAGACAATTAACAAAAACTCAGATTTTCTCCCTGCTCCTGCTCTGTATATCATACTTCAGGGAAACACACAAGTTTTGGGGGTACTGCAGCAGATTTGGAGATAGAGCTAATTCCAGTCTTAAGTGTGTATTTTGGCATTGCATATTGATTCCATTAGAAAGAATAACTGTTTTCTGCCCTGGCTTCTGTATCAGTCCAGCCACAGAGTTTCATGGTCTGTGAATATTTCAGCTTGCTATCATAGTCTTTTCTTGTGGTCCATGTGTTAAAGAAGACAAATGACAGTATCAGGCATTTACATCTCAACAAAAGCTTACGAGAATTTAACAGGACAAAGAAGAGATAGTTCATCAACTGTAGTAAGTACTCCTCCTTCTCAAAATCCCCTTGCAAATTATATAGATATATAAGAGTCTTGTAGAAAAAGTTGAAAGAATGCTATTAATACAAAGTGTATAAAAGCCAAGATTTAGCTGAGTTTCAAGATAGTAAAAGGAGCGTAACTCTTAATTACATCTCTGAAGGCTATCTGTAGAGGTATCAGCCAACAAAAACGAGGATGTGCTTCAAGAACTGTGTCCGGTTTTCAACTCCACAATTCAAAAACAGACATGCAAAGACTAGAGAGAGTCCAAAGGGGGGCCACAAAGATGATTCAGTTGCTGGAGAACCTGACTTACAAGGAATACTGTAGGAATTAGGCCTTTTCTGTCATGAGAAGACTCAAGGGTGACCTCATCACAATTTTCTAATACTTAAAAGGGCAGTTACAAAGCAGACAGGTCACTTCACAAGTAACCACACCCACATGGAGAGGACAAAGGACAATGGGCTCAAGCTCCAAAAGGGCAGGTTTCATCTTGATATAAGAAATCATTTTTTCACAGTGAGAACAATCAGCCATTGGAACAATCTCCCACTTATGTGATAGGCTCCATCACTGTAGGTTTGTCACTGGACAGGGTGCTAGATAATGTCACTAGGGCTCCCTTTCACATGAAAGTTTGAACCAGATGAACTTCCTATCTTTTCCAACTTAGGCTGTTCTATTATTCTATGACCCAATTTACTACTTTTTGCTAGCATTTGGACATGCACTATTAATAGGTTTATTTTTGCTGGGGCTTTTTTGGTTGGTTGGTTTTTCTTTTGGTGGGGGGCCGGGGGGGTGGGGAGGGAGTGTTTTGTTGGGGTTTTTTGTTGTGTTTTTGTTTGTTTTTTTTCTAATTCAGGAATTCCATCCAAGCCTGAAATTTAGAAGCAGATGGGACAATTTACCATTTGTTTGCCTGAACAAGATAACATCAGAGATCTCTCCAAAATGTTTTATTATCTCCTTTGTCTCATCCTCTTTACAATTCTCTTGGATTCTAAATCAGATTTGATAAATTACTTGAGGATTTGGTTTTGACATGAACAATTGTCTTCTGTTGTGGCTCCAATTCATAGTCAGCACTGAACAAATGGCTCATCTGCCTCACACTACCATTATTTGACTGTCTACAATATCAAAATTTTCAATGTTGCAGTGACCTCTTTTTTTCCATGATGAAGGATCATGCTGATTTTTTAAAATAAATTAAATTACTTTGAACATCTAAGTTGGCAGGGATAAGAAATTAGGGAAAAAAAATTCTGCAGTTGAGAAATCACAGTAAAATGAGAGGAAAGGATTATAAATATCAACCAACAAAACTTGTGGATCAACTTGCATAGATGTAGTACCATCTTCATTTGACGTAACTTTAAAACACAGGTCCAGCACATAAACCCCAAGGATATAAAAACACATGAAATGCCAGTTATCAGAAAAAATTAAAATACTCCAGAGGATATTCTGATTTAGTCTTAAAGGCTGGAAAAATTGCATCTTGAGGTCAGAAGTAACTGTCAAAAAAAAAATATTACTGAGGAAAGATCTTGTGTAACTTAAGCCAAGAACTCATGAATCCTCTGGTGTGCATGGTTAGGATATATGTGCCAAGAAGAAAATTAGGAGTTCCGAGATATGTGAAGTAATTTCTTCAATAGCTTATTAAAAAATGTTAATACATCATGCCCACCTTGTTACACAAATTTACCAGTCAAATATTGAACTTTGAATAGGACAATTTGGCTAATAGGTCAAGAATTTTTAAACTACTTTCACAAAGTAGAAATACATTATTAAATTAAGAAGTTCAGTGAAGAGTAACAGAAATGGTCAGAATGTTGGGACTAATCATAAGATACAATTAAAATTGTTGGATACCTCAAACTTAACAAGGGGTTGACTGAAGGGCAATGTAATCAGCCACAGATATTTCTTTAAAAATGTTAACCTCAATATGATATGGATAAAGTAAAACTGGAAACAATTGGGTAAGTATCAGTAAAAATTAAGAATAGGCATTTTCTGGTTTTCTTTATGAAAAATTAAGGAAATTGCATATATAGGAAGATTTTGTACATGAGGCATCATTGTAAAAGTGCAGATGGATTGTATGAATCAGTTGGCCACTTTCTTATTAAAAAAAGGGTTTTTTTGTGGAAAGGGAGGAAAAATTCTTAATACTGCGATCACTGAAAAAGCAATATTTCCAATAGCTCAAGAAAAAAGTCAAGAAAGAATTTCTCACTGCTGCTGTAGTTACCACCAACTATAATAGTAAGCAAGTGTTTTGCAGAATGAGGGTGAGCCATGGCATTCTCCTGGATTCCTGGATAAGGTTGCTACAGAAAGAAATTCTGACCAACACAGCCATGGTCTCACGGCCAGTACCAAAACCTCCCTGAAATTACTGGAGTCTTTCCACTGACTTAAATAGACTCTGACATTCTGCCATAGTGAAATGAACTTATGGCTAGCACCCAAAGTTCAAGAAAGCCCAGAGGACAAGGTCCTGACCTTTCTAGGCCAAACAAGGGGAAAGAAAAACAAAACAAAACAAAACAAAAAAATCCCACACCAGTAAGGGAGGAGGGCAGGCAGGAGAATGGTGGAGGCATAAAGGAGAATAGCAACTCTGGGGTATGTACCTCGGGGAGAAACTGACAGGGAAGGGAAGAAAGATGATCAAAGGAAGCCGGGTCAAGGAAGAGGGAGGAAGAAGAACCTGGCACAGCAGAGGGAAATGAATGACACAGTTGGCAGCCCCTTCATGGAGCTCTGATTAGAGCTGCAAGGATTCAACATCCTCCAAGTACCTCTCCAACTTTCCTATTCCTATGCATATTCAAGCAAAACTGAAAGCAAAAAAGCAAAGGAGACAAAGAGGAAAGCTTTTGCTTTGGTGGCAAGAAGAAGTAAGAAGCTGGTTATGAGAAAAAGAAAGAATGTAAATCACAGACTATAAAATACAGTTTCTTGCATTCATAAGTTAACACTGAATAGAAGGTTTTAGGTCTGAAAAACACTTCATGGTTAAAGTGACAGACACATAATTCAAAAAAATGAATAGCTATGGGCATGGTAAAAACAGTCCTCTATGACTCAGTAGGTTCCATGAACGTGCATGAAGCAGAATGGGTGGCCTTAGAAAGGGATTATGAGAAGATATGGGAAAAAATAGAACACCCACATCAGAAAACTGATGAAATCCATAACACTAAGCTTGCATTAAAAATATTTTAACTTAAGGCTGCACTAAGAAAGCCTTAAATTTTTTCTTCCTGTGAGATGGTGAGCAGACCAGCTTTAACTATTGCTGAAGACACAGTTCCTCACCCAGGCATGTGTCATGGTCCAGATGGCAGGTGCTTCTCAGCTTTCACCAGCAGTGACTTCAGTGGGAGGGTTTTGCCTCTCTCCCCCTGCCAGCCAGTCCAAGCACTAATATTTATTCAAATGGCATAAACAGTAGAAACAATTTTTGGAAGAAATAGAAATTCAGTTTATTAGGGCTATGGAAACTCATTGCCAGATATTTAAAAGTATAATCAAGCCACTTAAGTCCAGCCATAACATTTAGATTCCATTTAATCCTAATGTATTTTTGTAACTGATTTTTGATGGATCAGCCTTTTAAAAATTTTTACGTAAACAGTTCTTTGGATTTATATGCAAATACAATCCTTTGAAATGTTGGCATATATTCCTACCACAGTTTACAAGCGGCCTAACTATTTACCCTTCAGATTATTCCTAGATTTTTTGATGGTAAATAGCATCCAAAGAAAGGAAAGTGCTACTTTTTGTATACCACTACAATAAAGAGCCTTAGAGATCAGAAAAAATGCCTCTGTTAACATTCTTGCAAGACGGCTAATCTGAACCTGATGGGTTAGCTCAGTTTTGTTCCTCTTGTTTTCTTAACATATGCATTAGGAACAGTTTGGGAAATTACTTGCATTATACATGAGCTACTTCAAAGACTGCTAGAGTTTGTCAAAAGTCACATCATCTTGTGATGTTCCTAGTTGACCAAAATGGTACTCTACTAAAGGAGTACCAAAATGGTACTCAACTAAAGGGAGACACCTGGACAGCACAAAATTCAGAATAGGCAACAAAGCAATCTCTTAAAGACTTGCTGATCTCCTGTACCAGATCAAGTTCATTCAGGATGAGATAAGACTGGGAAGGGGTCTGTGGGCCTCTTTCTGCTTATGAAAGAAGGACATCCCATTCTCTTCTGTTCTAGAAAAAGGGAAAGAAACTTTCATCTTATGTGCCATGTGTGCTACAGCAATGTGTGCTTCTTAAACTTCTTAAGACACTTGCTTCTACCTACTCCCATAGAAGCTTCCACACTTACATGTTTTCCCTTGTGCTACAGATATTTTCATCCCTGTCCAGTAAACTGGAGTGGTCAAAAAAGAGAGACTACAGAAAGCAAAAGTCACAGTCTGAGTTAACGGGATAAGCAGTGAGACAAAGATTTGGCATAGCCAGCCTTAAATATAGTAAAGGGCCCAAAAATGGCCTGCTAGAGAGAAATGTCTCTAACATCACCTTTTAAGAGGAGCAGTGATTCAAGCTTTATCTTGCATCACCTCAGATTTCCAAGGGATCTTCCCACACTCTACAATGTGGGTGACAGTTAAAGCTGTAATTTCACTGAAACATCAATAATGTTCATTCTGCATTTTGGTGCACTCTATAATTACAAGCTCCTACAGAGGCTTTCAGGTCTACTTAACTACGTTTACGTATTTCTCATAGCAAAGACTCACAAAACACTCCCTCTAAGTGAAACATCCTGCTTAACATACAGAAATACATAAAACCCCTCCAACAACACATTGCTACAATAGGCACCACACTGCAAGTCTAACATCACGTCACACAATTTTTAGATAGTACATTCTACATAAACACCATCAAATATCACATCTGAAATGCAAACACACAGGATAAGGAATAATATACTATGTATTTATCTGGCATAATGTAACATAAAGACAAAGCAATATTTTTTCTCATCAGCCAATTAAATCTTGCTCAAACAGGCACTAAATATAGTTAGGATTTAAGGAGTGAGACTTTTTTTAAAGAGTTCAGACAAAGCTCTATGCAATACTAAAATTTAGATAACAAATGTAACAAGGTTTACCTGGGGACACTTTTAGCTCGTTGCCACGTATGTTCTTTAAATGTACTTTGTCCCTTGGTGCTGCAGAAGCAAATTAACAACATGGGAAATCTACTAAGGAAAACAGAAGGTGTGCATTAATTTCACACCTAATTATTAACTAATTTGCTCAGGCTCTGCCAGAATAATCATCACTTGAACAGCCTCACTTGTTCCCAATGAGCCTCTGCAGTAACTCTGTTTAAAATTCCAGGGGGGCACAGCTGCAGCAGGATGAATAGAAATGATTGCAGGGAGTCTGAGCCCAGCTTGGGCACTCTTTCCATGGGGCCTGCACCACATTCTTTTATAGTACCAAGAATGACTAGGACACTAATGCTAGGGTAGATAGATGTGATTTCTTCCTGATAGCTCTGCTACACTAGCATAAAACTGAAGAGGAGGATGGTGCGGGTGAAGTAGTTCCACTGGTCTTGTACTGCTGTAAAATCATAACAGTGTTAAGACAAAGTCTGTGTTCTTCACACTGGAAAAACTATTCAGGACAAATGAATCTGCATAATGTATTATGAGCCAAGGCTTTGGTGCTCTGATACAAACAGTATGTAGTGTTGGGAGATGACAGGTTTGACTAACATTAAATAAAACACAAATCATCTTTGACAGACAGATGATGTGAAAGGCTGACAGAAATTTTTCTACGTGCTGCCTCGTTCAGATAAAACTTCTAAACACATAGCATATGTAATCAGTTCCTTGGATGTTTGATCCAGATTGCCTTTCACTTCCTTCTGTACCACATGCAGGATTTAATTTGCTGTAACATCTGATAAAAAGTCTTACATTTATACAAAATAAGTGAAAATTTCAAAAAGAGCATTATGCTTATATAAAGATACAAACATCTTCTACATCCTATCCTTATTATATTATCCTAGGCAACAGAAATTGATTTAAGAATTTTCATTGACCTAGAAGAAGAGGCACATGTGAAAAATGGAAAACCTTTAGGACCAGATTCAGAAGGTCTGAAACTGAAAATTAGGATGCAGCCTGCTGTTTGGCTCTGAAGACCCCAAATGCCTGCACAGCTCTTTATACTTCAGTCCCACAGTGCCCACTGACACTATCTAGCTCAGCTCTAGAAACTGTGAACTCAAAACAAACCTGCTCCTAGGACAGGTTTTTAGCAGCTGAGAAGTAGGCTAGGCTGAGCAGGGCTTTCCTCTTCTGCTGAAGATTTGTGAAGGAGGTCGGGATTTGCCAAAGAGGGAGGGAAAGCCAAAAAGCGTGAGCTTGGCTCTGCACAGACACTTGGGTAGGAGAGAGTTGTGGGCTTGTGTCTACCATCAGGACTGATCATCCATTTTATATTAAACAGTGACTGGACTTAATAAAAGTACCAACACTCCCACATCAGTATTTAACCACAATGCTACAGTCAAGCTTCATCCCTGTGTAAGATTTTAAGGAATTTGCAATTCCATTGGGAAAGGAATGCCTTCCTTCCCTTATCTGTGGAGTTCACAATACGGACAGCTGAGAGAGGAAGGTTTGCTTAAAAAATGCAATTGCAGTGGTTCCTTTTGGCTCTCAGGTCCCATTCTGGAATTAAGTCAACAAAATGAGAGCCATGCAGTGTATTTCTGCAGAGGACAGCTCATTTCACTAAGCTTAGGATCATATCAGAATGATGGAAAATTTATTTAGTCTCTGCATTTACTCTCTTAGCTAAGTATTTAGTCTTTGATGGACAGGAATTGGGGTGTCGTGGTTAACATGCAAAAAAAAAAAAATCTGCGTTGGAGTAAATAACAGAAAGAATAAACGGTTCTGTTCTGCAAAGTGAGATTCTTGGCGTCCATTACCTTCAGAAACAATTGAGAATGTGCAATAACACTCAGGAGTGATCTTCAAGTAACCTCTGAGGCAAAGCATTACAAATATAAACTAATTTTAAAAGACAAGTGTAAAACCCATAAAATTCTAGCAGCACTTATTTACTGTTTTATACCAAGATCTATGCTTCTATAAAATTTTGTGGAATTGCACCTAATTTACCATGGGTTATTTCTTGAATAAAAACTAGGAAGAAAGGGAATAATAATTTCCCTATAATTTTATATCATTTTCATCACAGTAGGTAACCTACCTATAATAAAAATCCAGCAATTCTGTTTTGTAATATTATGTTTATTGTATTGAGTTATATGCAATATAATACACATCAATACCATATGGTGCATAAGCAGTAAAATAGAGTATGAAACACAATGGCATTACAATTATTTAGTGCTATAAACACTATAAAGCATCAGAGTAGCTAGCAAAATTATTCTAGAAACTAAGCAGGAATGTATTTTTGAAGTTTTCTTACAGTTTTGCCAAGAACTACTCATTTGTGAGTATATCCTCCTTCCTCCTTAAAACTGGGGTTGAATCCTCCACTGGTGTAATTTAAGATGGATCCATCAGCATAAACCAAGTTAATCAACATACAACAGCCTCGAGTCTACATCCACATGGATTCTTCCCTCCAGCTCCTGCATTATTCTTCAGTGCAAGCACAGGAACCTGAGTTAAGCAAAAAAAAGTGCACCAAAAGGGAAACAGACTTTAAAATAGTAATTACCACATTATTAGCATAGTTGGCATACTACAGGAGTGCTCCAAGGATTCCAAGCAGAATAATCAGCCTCCAGTCAATCACAACAAATTCACAAAACCCACCTGACAGATGAGAAAGCGATGAGGATCACACTCAGCCTTATCAAAACAGAATGCTCCCATTTGCTTTGACTGTAAAGCCAGGTTATGAAGTTCCAATCCCCATCAAGAGCTGACTTTTACTCCAGAATCACAGCTCTTTCCCCTCAGCAGCACTGACTTGCACACTGCAGGTCTGGTGTAGTAAACAAGACCATTCACAAGTCTGGAGAAAAGATACTTTCTGAATCAGGAGACCTGATCTTGTGGATTTGAATAAACTTCTAACTCAGGAGAAGAGGGTCTCTGTGTGTGTTTGTTCTGGCAGCTGCCCCAGACAGGTGCATAAGTACAATTGCCTGGATGGAGAAGGTGGTTCCCTAGAAAAAAAGAATTGAAAACACAAATTTTCTGAACTGAAGAAGAGAGGAGGGGTCTGGACATGGTGGATTGACGGACCAAGGCCAATTGTCTGAGGTTCAACAAGGCCAAGTGCCAGGTTGTGCCCTTGGGTCACAACAACCCTGCACTACAGGCTGTATGATAAAATACGCATTACAACATTTGTAGCAGTCAGTGAGCAGGTCTATCAAGATATAGAAGCATTTGTCTTATTCCATGGTGAAAGGAGTTTGATTGACAAAATCATGTCTCTACAGGAATTTTGCTCACATCATGAGGGCACTAAAAAGAGCAGTGAAAATATTAAATATACTTGTTACTTAGAGATTATTTTTCATATCAGAGAAACGTATTTGCAGATTTACTGAAAAAAATTCATCCTTAACACTAAAATCCACTGGAATTATATTGAGATGAGGGTGGCATATTGATTTCAATAACGCAAAACTATAAGACTTCTTTTTTTAAAGAAATCAGATTCATTATCTTAAGGAATGACTAATAAGATTCCATTGCACAACAAGATTCTGTTACACAACAATCTTAAAATAATTTTTTATTAAAAGACCATATTTTTTGTATGAAGACATTCAGGACTGGTGTTTTGTTTCATCCATCTTTCTTTATTTCAGACACTGTATTTTTTCAGAGAAGCTCCAAAAACTTTTCTCATATGTAAAATTCTGTCAGGATCACAGACATGACCTAAGCGAAATAGAAGAAAAGTAAAAACAAGTGTTTTTGGGAATTTAAATAAACAGTGTTGTTACCAAGCAATGCTTTTACTATGTCTTTAAAACATCACTTTGAGGAGGAGATCACAGTTTGCTAGGACACAAAATATTTGAAAAACAAAGCACACAGTTCATGTTGCTGAAAGTACACAAAGGAATAAAGCATGGCAAAGAATGGGCCAAATTCTGTCTTCCTGAGCCTGTCTTACAAAGAGTACAGCTTCAAACGAGCAGCAAAGAGCATGAATTGCTTACTTTTCAAGCATTTTACAGCGTTCCAAAAATGAACAGAACAAAGTTATCTGTGCGTCATATCTGGCTAGATTAATCTGTACTCATAGAAGAGACTCTTACAAGAAGACCATAACTTACATTAACAAGAGAATATAAAACAACAGCTTACATAGCAAACGTCTCTAGTATTTGACTCCCTGCAAATATTAAGATTACAGACAGCACTTGGTTGATGATGCAGGAAGGAAACTGTATTGTGTTCGACGCCAGGATTCAGAACTATAGCAGGATAAGCCATTGGGTAAGGAGAGCAATAGTTTATCTGGACGGGTACAATTTTCAGAAGACAAATGGGAAACAGGAAAGAGAAGGTGTGGTGGCTCAACACTTAAACCACAAGTGACAAAATCACTTATGCAGGGTTTGTTGTAATAATGGTGTAATAAAGGAAGTGATGGCAATGACACATTTTAGGGAAATCTTAGAGGGAGCAGGAATGCAAAAAGGAATAGCAGGCAGTGTCTGCAAAAGTATACCACGTCAGCAGCTCAGACGAGCTGATTAATGAATCTGAAATGTCAACATGACAAGTGCAGGAATCAATGCTGATCTTGAGAGTAAATGTGAAGGAAGTTACTTTAGCAATACTTTACTGAGGAGTAACATAAATTGAGCAATTATAAAAATATTCAACTTCAGGATATCAAAGTACTGGTTTGAGAGGTAGCACAAACAGTCATTGGTAAGGACAAGAAGAAAGATGGACAATTCTAAGGCACAGGAATATTTACATACAACTACTAAAAAGGCCACCAGGTTTGCTGAGCAAACTCCTTAAGAAGCATGGTGCAATAAATTCTGTCAGCGTAATTTAAAATTGTAGCATTTGTGTTCCATGCATATTTAGGAAGGGAGATTTGTAAAAAAACCTGCAATTTCTTCCTTACTTTTCTCTCAGGATGAAACATTCAGGTCTAAAGGCATGCCAGGATTTAGGGAGTCCATTTGGACCAGTGAAGAGTCACAAGGAAGCCTCTGCCTATGTTTTGCACTTCCTTTGGCAGCACAGCCATTGGCAGCTATGCAATTGACAGAATCGCAGAATAGGTAAGGATAGAAGGGACCACTGGAAGTCACCTGGTCCAAGCTCCCTGCTCAAGTCAGGTCATCCTAGAACACACAGCACAGGATTGTGTCCAGATGGTTCTTGAACACGTCCAGTGAGGGAGACTCCACAGCCTCTCTGTTGCAGTGCATGCCCACCTGCACAGTAAAGTTCTTCCTCACATTCATGTGGAACTTCCTGTGCATCAATTTCTTCTCATTGGCTCTTGTCCCATTGCTTGGCACCATGGAGCAGAGCCTGGAAACATGGTCTTGACATCCCCCTTCAGATACTGACAGACATTGATGAGGTCCCCTCTCAGCTGTCTCTTCTCAACGCTGAACAGGCCCAGCTCCCTCAGCCTTTCCTCAGAAGAGAGATGTTCCAGTGCCCTCATCACAGCCCTCTGCTGGACCCACTACAGGAGCTCCATGACTCCCTTGTACTGAGGAGCTCTGCATCAAAGTGGCATTTCTGGCACTGCAGTATCAAACTTGGGCCCTTGTCCTGGATGCATTGTGAGAGCAGCCCTGGAGCTGACAGAAGACTTGCAGTCAGGAGAATCACTGGGCATAATGCAGTTCTGTAGCCAAAGGGGAGCACTGCTGCAGAGATGTCTTTGTGGGCATCCACGATCCTCCATTTAGACTGCAGTGGGATCTGCAACTCCTTGACCAGGAAACTTCCAGCAAACTGAAAGGAGAGAAAAGATCTCTAAATTGTTTCCTATTTCTAATGTCTATGCAACTGCCTCGCCTCAGTAGCAAAAAGCATTTCACAATAATGCAGTGTACCACATCTAAGGCAAAAGGAGAAGTGTACAAGTTTCTTTTTTAATTAACACCTTGCAGTGCTGTTAACATATTTGGCCTGAGTGGCTCTAGCAGTGATTTAAAATTATTAAGATCAAATGGAGGAATGGAACTGAAAGGAACCCTACAGACAGGCTCTAACCTTCCTTCAATGATCACATACAACATCTGCAGTGTTTCAAATGGCTAATGTAGTGCCCACAAATGAGCTTACTTCAGTTCACTTCAGAAAAGGCATACGATGCAGGCTTCAAGGAAGATAATGAAATGGATAATTTTAACTGCAAGCAACAGTACACTGTTAATTAAAAATATTTAATACTTTAGGAATACTCCTTTAGCTTCCAAATTTTTATCATACAAAAGAATAAGCAATTCTAACACTCCGGGTCAACATAGTTTCTTCATATTTTCTGGTGATATTGTACATCCTAGGTCTACAACTACAATATCTATGTCATTAAATTTTGATTTTAGCATATTAGTAACATCTGTAAATACAAATACATTTACATTGAAAGAAACATTGTATTACAGGTCAATAGGTTCAAAAGTCAGACATTCACGCAACTCCTGAATATTGCTGCCACCTTCAGGAAACACACGATAAAAATGACCAAAATATTAATTATAAAAGAAATGGAAAATAAAGTCAAGATTTATGACGCCACTTGGTTATTATGTTGTACTTCTGTGAGATTAATTTTCATAATGGCATATAATGATAATTTTATTGTTCTCAATTTCCAATAAAGACCTAAGTCTGATGCTAAGAGATGTGCCTAAGGCCAGTTGGAGCTAATGACACATGTCCTCGGCTCCTTGAAGTTTCACCGAAAGAAAGTTGTGGATCAGAAAATTATTTTATTTGCATTTGGATATTTATTGTTATTGAAGCTTGTTATGTCTTTGATTCTTTGAGGCAGTTACTTAGCATTGCAGTACAGATTTTATCACCTCAGTTCCAGTAGTTACTTTTATAACCACTAGCAGAGCATCTATTGAAAACTGCATCATAAAAGAGAGATGGAAAAATCAGTACCTATATATTCACTAAGCTACATTTTTAATCAATAACATTCCTGATTGTTATTGGACAGGCTGGTTCCAAGTTGGTGCTTTACAATGTTATGCAAGAGTCCTATTGATTTCCTGCCAGTTCCTCACTTTTCAGAGAAAAGAGATCAGGAACAGCAAAGTAAGATCTTCAGTCTTTTTGAAATGTCAGCATAACTGAAGTTTAATTACCAAATAAGCAAACTGACCCAATTTATTTTCTTGATTCCTGTAATAGCTTACATGCATCTCATACCAGCTTAGCTCTCAACCGGAATGTACAAAGTCATCTGATGTAACTTTAGACCTGTCAGGACACTTTACATTTTCCCTGTTATGGAACTGACATAAATTCTGTTTGCATGTGTTTTAACACAAGACTTCCAAGTGCAGCTGATAGCGTGAGTGCTCCAGCCTGCAACCCTTGTGACCATTTACCCCCCAGTTCCTTAGTGTTTCTTTTAAAGGAAACATCTAGCCATGGGTTAGTATTTCCCCAGAGTGCACAGGGAGGAAAGGACAGATGGTCTCCAAAATAGAAAATTTCCTTTGGAAATAATTTAAAAAGACTTTCCCATCAACAGTAATATTTTAGGCAGTTTCCTTTTTGATATTTATGATTAGATTATGATCTAATGATGTCTTAAAACATGCTCATTGTTTCTCCAAATTTGGGAAACTGCCATAAATGTGATATGAGAGGGCAACAAATGCCACAGCGTTCATACAAGGGTTGATGAAGTGTCTTCACCTTTTATTTGGAGGCTCAAGAACTGCTTAAGGGATGTCAGAGTGTGCAGAAAGGTGGTACAGAGTTCTTGTGCTACCGCCAGAACCAGAATTCACACTTATTTCTGCTTCCCTAACTTATTTCTTCCTTTTCCTATCTTAGTCCCAGTTTGGGAAACTCTAAAGTGAGGACACCTTGGATCCTTCTTGTCTTGATTTAACTCTGAAATGGGAGTATAGGAAGTTGATTTTGGTTTGGTTTGGTTTGGTTTGGTTTGGTTTGGTTTGGTTTGGTTTGGTTTGGTTTGGTTTGGTTAAGTGGAGTTTGCTTTCCCTTTTAGTTCTTTGGTATATACTCCTTTGAAAACTGTATCGCCAAGGAAAGGCTGATAAACTGGAATTTCAATAGCTACTGGCTATGTTAAATTATTCAATCAGATAGTAAACCCCAATTCCTTTAGTAGGTCCTACATACAGAGTTGGTGAAAGTCTTATCTAAACAGTCTTGGAGAAACTAACAGCTGTACATCACCTACCTAAAATCAAAATCTCTCCAGACCTTTGTGAGTGATCCAGAAAAAGAGCTGTCTTGTGGGAAGCTACAATGAAGGAAAAGTCAGGAAGAGCAGAAAGAGGGGAGAGAAATTATGTCCCTGGTGTAATGACATGAGCACCAAGACAAGCTATTTCCACTACTACCAACAGTTGTAAAGAAGATTCCTTTGTTTTCCACAGTTTCCTTCTTTCTGGGATGCCACACTGAAGACACTGCAGAAACACTATAAATTTACAGAAATTTGGCATAAACTGATAATTCAAATTTTGGGATGTGTTCAAGGTGTGGGGAGACAACTGTATCAATTAAATTAAACTTCTCTATCATACTTAATTCCTCCCATTCCTATGTTTCAGAGTTTGAAACTCTGCTTAGCTTATGTGCTACACACTCTAAGAATTTGCGTATTTGTTGTTTCCTTTAAGTTTCTAAAATTATAGAAGTCAGCACTGTGACTTTCTAACAATGCTGAGATTTTACGAAGAGTTATTTGTATCTCATGCCTTCCTGAACTGGGGCTAGGAGCCAGGCTTTCCTGTTTGTACAACCGAGAGAGACCATCTGGAATATTTTTACCAAGGAGAAGGAATTCCTAGTGTAAGAGAGAGTGGAATTTCACCAGTGCGAAATCCACATGAACAATTCCACAGTGATTGCAACCTCCCTCATGTGACAGACATCCATGCGTGTAAACATACTGTACTTCAGTGTTCACTCTGGAATATCACCCTCGGAGGGCGTCTGCCTGGATGCATCCTAATAATCCTAATAATCATGGCCAATGGCATCTGAGCTCTGCAAGCTTTGCTCACGAGAAAGGGCTCCAGGTTCCAATGGCTGCAAAACGTGGCTAAAGAAGCTGGATGGATGAAATACAGAAGGTGGGAGAGGGTAGAAAGGAATGGAAGGATTTCAGAAGCACCACAGACATCACGAGGACATCTTTCTGTGATGCCAGTACGAGCACAACTTTTCTTATAAGGTGTTTTATAAGATAGGGAAGGCTTGTTAAAGTAGAGGCTCTTTCAGTAAGGACTAGGAATGCTGAACACTATGTACATTGATTTTTTTCTATTCCTTATCAGCTATGAAACTGAGATGCTGTCACTAGAATCAGTGCTTGTGAAGTGATAAAGGAATTAGAAGTGTTGCACCACAGCGCCTCTCAGTTGGTATGGGGACAGAAAAGAGGCAAACCTTGGTTGCCTGTGAAGGAAGAGCTTGGCATGGATGAGGAATAAACTGCTGTCACTTGTAGCCCATTCCAAACAGTGCACTGATTGGGAGAGTACATGGCCAAGGTAAGAGGACTCTGGTGAGTTTAGTGGACACCCTTTGCAAGTGGCAGTCAGCAGACAATTTTCCCAGCTTTATTTTGTGGATACCTGCAGGCACTAGCCCCTTCCAAGGACTGAGGAGCTCAGTGCTAAAGGTATCACAGAAACCCTGTTGCAACTGATCCAAATCTGGTTTCTGAGAACTGGCAGTAAGATAGATTTATGTTTCAATTCCTGAATCACCCCTTGTCAATAGAAATACTGCAGTTTACTTTGCTAGTTCTACTGTGCAAGTAGATTACCACACTTAGGTAGAGCTCTTTTAACTGAAGGGGCTACAGGTCCAGTTAAAGGAACAAGTCCTTATGGAAGATTAGCGTTACATGGAAGATTAGCATTAAAGGACAAGTCATCATGGAAGATTAGCATTCCCCACCATCAGAATCATTAGAAAAATATAGGAGGAAAGGATAATAATGCACTATGCAACACCTTGCATGTAACCACTGACAAACATTGTTATGAGTATTTAGGGTAACTAAATTCTGTTTTATCATAGCTGAACTAATACAAATCATTCCAAATCAACTGCTTTTGCTGTTTTTGTGTCATGCGTTTATTTGTTGGAGAGAAAAAATACTATTTGATATTTTGGTAATATTTTCTTCATCACGGGAGGGAATGGAGAGTTAAACAGGGCTGAAAAACTCCTTGCCGTTCATTATTTTATTTATTGAGACAATCTGTTCCCCTGCTGATGCAAATCGGGAATAACGGCATGACTGTATTGCTTTGATTTCAGTGGCAAACCTGGGGGCGACCACTCCGGGCTGAACAGCGAGGAGCCTGAAGCGAGAGGTGAGCATTCAGTGAGGTGACCCTTACCGGCAAACCCTTATCCCAGCCGGCGGCGGAGCGCCTTTCCCGGGGCCCTGGCTCCGGCCGCACCTCAGCAGCGCCATCCCGCACGGGCGGGGCGCGGGCGGCCGCTGCGGCCTCTCGCGATGTTTCCGGGGCCCGGCGAGACTCGGCGGCGGCGCCGCGGTTGCCAAGGGCCGCGGCCGCCCAAGGTGAATGAATCCCGCCGGGCCGGGCAGCGGCGCGGGGTGCGGGCGGGGAGCGGGCGGGGAGCGGGCTGCGGCCGCGCACGGTGCCGCCCGAGGGCTGGGCGGGACTGGGAATGCGGGGCTGCCGGGGCGCGGGGAGCGTGGCGGGGCTGAGCGGGTGCGTGGGGCGAGCGCATCCGAGGTGCCCGGGCAGAGCCCGCCCGCGCTGTTAGCGATAGCAGAGGGAAGCACCTGGGCAGGCTTAGCCTCTCCCGACGCTTGGGAAGAGACCGGCTGCTCTCCTCCTGCGTGGGTTGTCCCAGGAATCCTGGTTGCCGCCCAGCACTGGTGCGCAGCCGAAGGGCGGGCGGCAGAGCGCGAGAAGGGGTCGGAGTTCTCTCTCTGCTCGCAGTCTGGGAGCTGCTCTCCTTGGTTTGTTCCTAAAACTGCCTCCCTGCTCGGGCGAAGGCTTGTGTAAGGATAAATGCTGGCAACAACAGGCCGCTTCTGAACCGTCCCCTGCGTTGTGCGGCAAGATTTGCGTCCTGGGACGGTGCCGGGAGCTTGAAAAGACTGCCCTAACTGGGCTTTGGGTAAAGCTGCGCTTTAGGGAGAAAACGACCATTTAAATGTTGCCTGGAAACTGACTGGGGGATATGCCCGCTGGGAAATAACCCCCATGCCAACAACCACCAAGCACAACAAAGCACAACCCTTTACAAATGAAACGTAAGATATGTATCTTTGTTAGTGATTACATGAGTCAGGTATGAGTTTTCAAGGCAAACTGGAGGCGAAGCTGCAATATTCTTGTGATTTCTCTCTATGAATAATTCGAGCGCTTTGCGCTGCCAGCCAGCCAGTATCTGGATACCTTGTGCTTTTAAAAATCCCTAGTTATACCAAAATACTAGGTGTTTGGGTTTTTTTCCTCCAGGGGATTAGGGTGTTATCTGATGTTTATATAGACCTGAAAATGCATTGACTTTCATTAAGTATCTTAAGATTCTATAAAAAAGAGGGCTGCAAATTTAAGATTGTTGCAAGGGATTTGGGGTTTTTTGTTTATTTGCTCTGAATTTACTTTAAAGAAATTTCTGGTAAGATGATTGAATTAATATTGAATTATGTTGGATCAAAGTAAAATCTTCGGTAACTGCTACTTACTGCAGAGATTTTTTTTTTTTGGCTAGTTGATACTGTTTGATTCTTAAACAGTAATTTACTGTATTGTCTCTTCCAAATATGTGTGTATTGTTTATTCACAGGCGCTTAGAGAGTCTTTAATTTTTAATTCAAAAAAGTAAAATATCTCTAAGTAATTTTTCCTTAAATAGGCTACAAATATATAAGCTAGAACTGCCACTGAGGTTTGAAAGTATTCCATGGCATATAAAGATTTTTAAGCCATTAATTAATCAAGATCAAAATTGAGCTTTTGTCTTGTTTTGCAGCCCTTGAAAATTTAATTGATAGTCTGTCTTCTGGACTTGACAGATGTTTCCAGTTTCTCACTGCTTCTGCTCCTCCCAGCTTTTCCCAGCAGTTTCAGTTTAATTTGACAGGGCTCTGTCAGGTCACTGCAGTTGATTAGCACAGGGAAATTAAACAGTTCTGTTAATTCCACCTGGTGCTTGCAAAAGCTGACAGCACTTTCAGTCATGGGCACAGCAGTAGCACTGAGTAGAGGGACCCCAAAGTCAGAACTGGGTAGTAACAGTGGATGAGAAACAGGTGAGAGGCTTATAAAATTTTCTTATCAAGATACAGTCATTACATCTGTAAAACCTCCCCTCCCTTTTATTTTTTTAGCTTACAGTGTGGTCTTGTGCCTATATGATGGGCAAGTTCTCAAGCAAGTACAAATAGGAATATTCAGGCTTTTCTTAATGTAATATCTTCTTTAACAATATTATGCTAAAGTATCGGGAGTTTTGTTGAAACTGATTTGTTTGTTTTGTTTTCAGTTTATCTGAAGATAAGCTCTGTCACATATTTCCTGTCTGTGATTGTGTCTTTTGATAGAAGGTCCTATTCATAACACTAATAAAGTGGCAATGTAAGGGATTTGTGCTCTTCTTAGCATCTTGAGGAAAAACAAAACTATGGGAGTTTCTTATTCTTCTGTTTGTTTTCTACAGATGTCTCACTTTACAAATGAAGATGAAGCTGTATTACAGTCTATGCTTAGACAGTTGCTGCAGAGTGTGAAGGAAAAAATCACTGGAGCCCCATCAGTAGAATGTGCAGAAGAAATTCTCTTGCATTTGGAGGAAACGGATGAGAATTTTCACAAGTAAAAATATTTTTGCTATTTTTAGTCTTTTGAAGAAGTTGGTATGTGTTAAACTGTATTAATGGTTGGGAAAAGTCTACACTTTATATTGCTTTGTAAATGAGTGTGTATTTATACATATATGGATATTCCTGTCACTAATCAACTCTCAGATGATACTAATTTAAAGAATAAAATTAATGTTGCCATTTTCTTGGTTTGCCTTTTTTTTCCCCTCCACTCTTCCTCATATATTTTTACTGTAGTAGTAATTCATGAGCTGTTTGTGAGAGAGGAATTTACAAAGCTCTGATGCATGTGCACATGGAATGTACTAAATGCACATGTGAAAAGGGGCTAGAAGAAGTAGTCACTGAAGGCTCTTGGTATATTTGGCACCTGCTAGACAACATAATCTTGTTTTTCAAAATAGAGTACTTTTTCAGAGGGCTATTTGGCTTCCATATTTGATTGTTCTCTCTGGCCTGTATTACTGAACATATCTATCTTATCAGGTAGTCATTCTTTTAATGTATGTTTTAAGTAAAGCAGAAATGTATCTATCACACTTCTGTAAAATCAGACTTGACAGTGTGACCTCACTTACATGTAATGTAGATTTTCAGGTCCCACGCTCCTCTTTCCTTTCCATGATGTTTTAACTTGATTATATTTTTACTACATGGGAGATTTTTAGTACACATTTTATGACAAGCCAAGGGAATATCAAGCTGAAATGACATGAAGACATTTTAACAAGGAACAGAGCTCTGTGACCTGACTTCTTCTGCGAAAGCTGGTTCCCTGTCAGTTTTTTCAGAAGTGGCACTATTTACAATCTCTTAAATTTACCTTAGGTATTGGCATTGCTTTGTCAGTGGTAGGAGTTAGGTGAAAGTAAGTAAGTGAAATAGAAGTAGGGTTTATCTAAAATTTCACTTTAATTTTAAAACTTTGAAACTTGCATGTGTTCTGAAGATTCTTTAAAAGGTGTTTTAGCTCAGTTTTAGTTTTTGTTACAAATTATCACGGGTTATACTGTTGCTCATACTCTTGTGAATTGTGAGTGGTAGGTTGCTGGGTGACAAGCATGTGAGTGAAAGAATTTGGTTGTAAACATATAGAAGTTGAAAGATAAATGTAATCCTGAAAGAAAAAAAATATTTAGGGAAGATATATACAATAAAGCTCAAACATAAAACCCTGAAATTATTTCTGTCATTTTTTCTGAGAATGTAATAGAATACCCAGGGTGAGGGAGTAAAGTCTGTAAGTGGTTGAAGCAATCCCTATATAGCTTTTCCTTTTACAACAGTGAAACCTTTACATCCATTACTCTTGCTTGTGTGTTAGAAAATTGGTGATCCTAAAGATACTTTCTTTTCATGACAGTTTTAATTTACATTTAAAAGATACTTTCTTTTCATGACAGTTTTAATTTGCATTTAATGAAAAATCAAGTGATCTTTAAATGCAGAACATGAGGATTACTATCTGGTGCTGAAATATTTCTGGAGGTATTCTTGTCTTGTTTGTGACCCATGGCAGTACAGACTGGTTTTCATGGAAAGTCAGAGAGATCATATGGTCATTTATAAGTGAGGCCATGAAGAAACTTTCTTCTGAATCCATCCAGATTGCAAGCTCCATTATTAGTAGTGTGTGCTTTTGGACTGTCCAATGCTCTAGTTCAGCTCAGCATTTTGAGCAGTACTGTTTCTGTAATTTTACCAGATTTTGAGGCCTTACTTTATCCTTTGTTCCCACTTTGATGTAGAAAAGACAGAAGTTCAGGATCCTCAGAAAGCTAATAAAAAGGGAAAATTGAATCAAGTACAAAAGTTCTGTGCAGTAGTAGACATCAGGATTTTAAACTACATAAGTAGCATGTTTTGTGTTACATTAGAGATGTTTTTAACACCACCCCAAGCGTGATTCCTTTGTAAACCCTACCGGATCAGTCTGAATTGATTCTGCTTGTGAAGTAGTACTGTCATTGCTGAAACACGTAATTGTTACAAAACATTTCTAAGGTGGAAGAATAATGCAGAATATGCTAGAACATCAGACATAAAAATAGTGGTCTGAATAGTGATGTGGTTGCTGTATATTTCAGAGTGAAGGAGTCACTGCAAGAACATATATATGCTAGAAATGTTGCCCTTATAAAAAGGGAAAGTTTCATGAAAGCTTTCATGCAGTAGAGAGTTGTGTGCAATTTCACAAATGAAGACAGAAATAAACATGTTTTGCATCTTTCTTGAGATGTAGTTCTGTTACTTTCACTGAGACCAGGAATGGAAAGGTAGGGGAAAAGAAAAATACTGACATACCTGATGGAACCTGAGGTAGGCAATCCAGTGAGGAAGTACCTATCATGATACAATTTTGTGTGCTTTGTTGTTTGGGTTTTGGGGTTTTTTATCCAAGTTAACATGAAGTAATTGCACATCTACATTTGCTACAATGAAAATAAAATGATGCATCTCCTATATATGATTATAATGTTATTATATGATCACTTTTTTGTACATTTCTGTTTGCCTTGCCCTTTATACAAATCAGAAAACTAGCCAAAAAGAAATGTTGATTTATTCTGGGCAGTACTCTAGCAATTTCTATAGCTAATACAAAGTTAGAGGACCCAGGGAGAGTCTTTAGTTTGAAATCTCCCTCTGATTATTCTATTCTTTTAGCAAGTATCCATGGGTATCCGATCATAAGACTGCAAAGTGCTAAATCCTTGAATTTAATATGTTTGTGTAATCACAGATGGCTGTTTTGTCAATTTGACTGACATCTGTGTACTGTCATGACAGAGAATTTTATAAGCCATGGGTATTCTCATATGCTCTAATCTATAAACTGTGTTTTCTGTAATACCAGACAGTTTATACTCTAAGACAGTGCTATGTTCAGAGTGCTACAAGGAATGTTTCTTTTGTAATTTGAAATTTCTTGATACTCCTTGGTTTTTGCCTACGAAACCTTAACCTTTTTTCTGAGTGGATTTTTACTTTTAGAAGAAGCACAAAGTGAAATTGTGGTGTTTGGTAAACTAACTGTTGTTAACAACGTGTTTCTTCTATTTGGTATTGTTTCTTCCTACAAGATGCTGATAATGACCGTATTGAAGGAAATCAGACTGTAATGTGTTATTTCACACTCCAGAAATTTATTTCTATGCAAGTCATAAACTCTTACCTCAGAGTATCAGATCTACTGGGAGAGAAGGTAGTGGTTGTTGATGTAATGTTGAAAATGTTTCTTGGTGAATTCAAGATGTTACATTTTAATTTTGCATGTTTCTTGCAGCTATGAGTTTGTGAAATACCTTAGACAATACGTAAAAAATACTGTGGGACCTGTGATTGAAGAAGAAACAGAAAAATGTACCTCTGCTCAAAATCAGGGTGAAATATCTGGCTATGACACACTTGTCCAACATCTTACTAAGAAGACCCGTGAATCGAAAGAGTGAGTATATATATGTAATTCACATTTCTGTGTCTTCTTTGTCTTAATCTTCCTTTCTCTCTTCCATGATGTGTTTTGAAAAAGTAAGATCTGAACTAATCACAGTTCTGAATCTGTAACCAAAATCAGTGCTAAGCAGTTCAGATATTGCCAGCCTACATTGCAATTTATCATGCTTTCTCTCAGCTTGGAATTAAAGTTGTGAACTATCACATAAAAAGATTGGTAGCAAATATGTGAAATTTTTGAGGTATTTAGGATTTTAGCATCACTGTTCATTTTTATATGCTGCAAAATAAGAAAACAGGAAAATAGATGTTAGGATGACCATTTTGCAGATTATGCTGTTTGTATAATTTTTGTTTCAAGGCTCAGGACCTTAGGGTACTTGTGCTCATTAAAATTAGTAGAAGAAACTCCAATGAACTAAATATGTATCTTATATTTTTAATTTGAGGAGGATATTAAAGCACAATATGATAATTTGTATCTTTGATGACTGTAAAATAAATAATTGTAGCATTAAGGTAAAAAATAATTTGAAATAAACCATCAAAATTTTACAGTAGGATGCTTTTCTGAAGCATTTTTTAATCTTGAATTGCTTCCTTGCGGATATTATTTTTCAATTAATGGAAAATAGAAAAACCCTGGTTTTGTTGAAAGAAAATTATTTTGTATGCATGACTTGTACTCAAGATCTTGAATCAGAATAATGTGTTCACTTCTACTGGTTCTGCTTGAGGTTTGTAGCAGAAGAAAAAATTGAATGTTGAACTACAAGAAAAAAACAGTAATGAGGATGAGAACTGGCTTGTTTTCTCAGGGACAGATCCTCCTTTTTGGTGGACTCATGTTGTTCTTTCTTAAGAAAATCCCAAAATAGAACTATGCTAGTGGTATTTCACTGAATGGTTCTGGAAGGAACAAAAAGGAGTTTATTGTAATTTTAAAATATCGTTAACTGAAACATGTAAAGTACATGCATGTTTTGTTGCTCGATTTGGATTTGGATTTCATATTCATTCATTTCTGTAAGTTCAGTGAGTTCAAGTCCAATTAGCATTATGTCATATTCAGTTATTCATGATGTAGTGAATTTTTTTTCTTTTTTCTACATTGTATTAAAATCATCTTTACTTTGAAGATACAGAGAAATGATGCATGCCTTGAAGAATGTCATGATGATTGTGGTAGAATCTTTGATTAATAAGTTTGAAGAAGATCGGATGCATGATAAGGAGCTGGATAGTAAAGCAAAGAAAGAACGTCAGAGTGGCTATTACACAGACAACTGTTCTGACAGTGACTCCTCCTTCAACCAAGTACGATGGGTTTTCTCTCTATGTTACAGAATAGACATGATACTGAAAAATTGTTAAGTTTCTCTCAGTGGAGACTGAGAATGGCCCTGGAGAATGATTAGTTTTTCCCATCTTTGTTATATCCTAAACCCAAAATAGATGTTACTTTTCTTTTGCTTTTAAGTACTAAGCTTATACTATCTACTTTAGGCATCATATGCTGGATGAGATTAATATGATGCCCATATGCTCCAAAGTACCTATCCACCTATGGTATGGAAAAAGATAATGATAAAAAGCAGAACATCATCTAACTTTTATGATTTTACTTTAGAAGCCAAATAACGTGCAGTTCATTTCCAGACTACTGTACTATGCTACATTGCTTGCTGAATAAATTATTATAAGGATTTTTTGAAGATGCAGAAAACTTTGAAGTAAAGCAAAGAAACTATGTCCTGGTAATTTCATTATCTTAAGTTTAAGTTTGGGCAAACAGCAGAAAACATTTGGAATGTTGACTTTATTGTTAAATTAGTATAAGTGTTGAAGTCCTAATTATTAAAAGTAAATTAGGTATCAGAAAGACTGATGATTTTGATCTTCTGCTGTTCAGTTTAATAAAACATACTAATGATCATTTTATAATGTGTATTACAGAGTTATGCATTCATGAGTCAAGAACAATTGCAGCTGCTCGCAGAAAGGCTTGACCCTATTCAGCCCAAGGAAGTAAGTTTAAAAGCAGAAATGAATGTTAATACAAATGAATGTTTGTGGCGTATTGGAGAACAGCTTGTGTGTACGTAAGGGTTTCTATGTACCTAAGTGGAAACTTGTCTTTGTTGGTTCATATATCTTGGCTTCAGTGCAGAAACTATTCTTCAGTGCAATATTTCATTGTCTATAACCCATCTGGTTCAAAAACTAGTGTTGCATCAAATATCTGGTTTTTTTAGAAGTCTGTGTGCTGTATATTGGCATTCTTAGTTTTAAAAAACAAGTTGGTTTGTGATAAATAATGAACATTGTTTTTCCTGTATACATGTCCCTTGTCCTGTTTGGTAATTTGTGTGTTGCCCTTTGAGTTATCCCTGTCAGAAGAGATAGATGCCTGCTGATTTGCCAACAACCTGCTGCCAAATGGAAAATATAAAGTCCAAGTTAGGTTTGCTGTTGCATCGGTGGCAGTACTAATTTGTGTCTCTAACCAACAATCAGCACCAGCTGCTGACATTTTTGAGGCTTGGAGAAATACCATTTTAAGTGTGCTGTCTTGATAAGACTTGTTGGGGGTTGTCTGGCAGTTGAAAAAGGCATGGTAGGTACCAACTGGTACAAACATTGTGATGGACTTTTATTAGAAAACCAGGTAAAAAGTCTGATGCTATTAAATGTTATTAAAATGTCCTACAGTTTCTTTCAGTAAGATGAAATAAATTGCTAGAGACTGCAGTTGTCTATGACTAGAAAAAAAAAGTTACTTGAAATTGTTTAGAATGCTGATGAAAATTCAGCAGTATAACACAATATCTAATAACTGTGTCTACTTCCCCTAGCTGAGAGCTTTAGAGAGCTATATTCCCTGATAACAAAATATTTGATTACAGGCAGAAAGTAGAACATAAACCTTGCATCCAGTATTGAAAACCTATTTAAAATGGTTTTATTGCTTCTTCGAATGCACGCATTTTCCCCACTCAGTGATGTAGTGTTTTGTCTAAATAACCATAAAAATATAGCAGAAGATAAGTATTTTGTTATTTCTTATCTGTTCTTCAGCAAGGTTCTGTTCCTTCCTTCCTGCCTCCCTCTTCCCTACCCTCCTTCCCTCACTCTGATTTGTAAATTACGTGTTTCAGAGGTTACTGTGAATGGATTTTTGGTGTTTATCTTTTTGACTGCTTCAGGTTCGCCAAGAAGCTTTGCAGACGCTGTGCTTGGCCCCTGCGTCTGATATCCTGAGCTCTGAGAGTTGGCCAAGTCTGCGTAAGCATCTGACGATCTCTCTGGCAGATCCTGATGCAACGTTCAGTGTAAGGGAGTGTTTTGTATCTAATTATCACATGTGTATCCAAAGAAAGGAGTACTGAAGAGATGTAAGAAGTTACATACATGTTATAAGTAGTCCAGCAGGGTTCCAAGACATTTTATTATTTGTGTATGAATCACATAAATGATTTTTTGAAGTAAAAGAAGTACAGGATTCCAGTAAATTTTGGTTTAAAGGACTGCAATAGGCTTTCAATAGGATTTTTAGACACCAAAGTACTCATTTGCATTTATTTTAATGGCAATGAAGATGTTTGAATTTCTTTTAGCAAAAACACACGTAAAAAAATGGACAAGATTGTTCTGTAAAATAGGTCATGTTAATATTTCCTACTGAAGTCAGGTTTGTGCTCCATGATGATGAGAGAATGATACATAGTAATATTACAGAGGCAGTGATGAGGAAAAAAAATGACAGCTGCTTAAATGGCTTTTAGATTATTTATTATGTCAGTTAAACTTCTTTTCTTCTTCAAATTTTAAAGTGATTACCAAATAAATAGGAAGTTGCCCCAGCTGCTGTTATAGATTTCTCTTTCACCTGAGTTCTACAATTTTTTTTTAAAACAGTGATAATTACAAGTCACTGATTCATAATGGAAAAGTAATGTTCCTTCATCTACTTTGTAACTCAGTGAGGCTTTGCATTGGTGCTGTAGTTCAAGTATTTGAATAAAAGTTCCTTTGAACTGTAGATTTCTGTGATCAGAAACTATATTTTTATAAAACATACTTAATATCTTCACAGGTGTCTAGTAGATGAATAATATGTAATATTAAGAAAATGTCTCTACATATTGATTATTTTGCAATTATAAAACACAGTTAATGACTATTTAACACATTGCTTGCTTTTTCACCCTTAGGAGAAGATTCTTAGGTTCTATGCAAAAACCTTTTCTTCTTCTCCATTTAATATGACAAAAGAAGTCTATACCAGTTTAGGTATGTGCATTTAATTACATTTCAGACTTCACGAGTCATGTACTTTTTGAAAAGTTAAGTTTTATAATGAAGACTGTATAAGACAGTCTGTTCTGTCGTTGTTGTCGTGGAGGTGAATTGTTTTTTTGTTGTTGGGTTTTCTTTTTTTTTTTTTTTTTAGCAAGACACTTGGAGTTGTACTTTCTTTCTGGAGAATATTCTCTTCATATTTCTGCTGGTCTGGATGTATCTAACTCAGATGTAAATCGTTTACTTAAAAAGGTATAAATGAACTTTCTGTATCTTTTCTATCATTACTGAAACACCATGCATTAATTATTTTTTAAATTTTAATAATTATGTTTTCAGGTTCGCCTTTTAAATGAGTACCAAAAGGAAGCACCATCGTCCTGGATTCGACATCCAGAAAAGTATGTCACCTTCAAAACCCTGTAACTGTTTCTTAATTTAACAGTTACTGATACAAAATAAGATGCATGTAATTTTAGCAAAGGCTTGATTATAGGATGCACAGTGGCTAGTCAGTGACAACAGGGGAAATAAAAGTAAAGGGTGGGAAAAGTAAAATAGGGAAGTTGCATAGGAGTAGTCATACTAAGCTGCTTACTTAGCTTTTGGAGTGTTCTAAGTACTTTTGAACAAAAAAATAATTTGGATGCAAGTGTAGCAAGTGTAATGTTTAGCACTTAACAAAAGATGTAATAACTTAGGAGAATATAGATGCATATTAGTTTTATTTGTGGTATTACAAAGAATTAATACCCATACAAGATCAAGTTAAAGATAATGGTGTTGATATTTATGATTTATCTGAACAAGGTTTTATGAGAAGTTTGTTCCTGAATATTACTGGTGGAAAGACTTGAGTGATTTTTTTGTTTTCTGTCTATTTTTTCCTATTTGTGTCATAAGGTACATGGAAGAAGTAGTGGAGAGTACCTTGTCACTTTTATCAGTAAAACACAAGCCTAATCATCCTGCCTCTCCAGATTTCTTGAGTCCAATGCACTTCTTGGCTCTGCTAGATATCAAAGCAGTGTGGTTTAAGAAGTGGACGGTAAGCAAAAACCTGCAACCCAACAACGTGTAGCTTGTTCATGTCGGGCATGTATTTTGGAAAATTTGGGTTATGACATTACAGACCTATTGTGTCCTAAAACAACCTATACTGAGAACTATAATAAAGGAAGTGCAGGATAGTTTTAGCCTTTTATGTCCACTGCTTTTCAATACTATCCTCCACTTCTGTTCAGTTACTAGTTTTCATTAAATTTCTGAGTATTTTCTTTGCTTTGTGACTTAAGTCCCTTTGGTAGAATTGACTGACAGCCATCAAAAGATACAAGTATTTTTTTGGAAGAAGTGATGAGCATGAAAGAAGAGTTATTATTGCACATTATTATATTATATTATTATATTACACATTACGCACAACTTGCTAACTTCCAGTGGACATTAGAGCTTTTTCCAGCCTACCACTTATAAACTTACAATGCAGAATTTACATCGCAATGTCAAAACACTATATTTAGTATTTCAGTGTACTTAGTGGTTTTCTGTTTTTACTGCATGTTCTACGACACTTTTTTCTAATGATGTGGATTTTTTTGTCATAAATGTACTGCAAACAAAAGTCTCAGTTGAGTATAATACTGGTTTACTCCAGCTGGAGTTCAGTACAGTGAATATGTACAGTACACAGGATGCTTAATAGAACAGAATCAGAGATAATTTCTACTTTTTTGATTAAAAAACAGAACATATCTTTGCAGCTGACATTACATCTTCTTTGTCATTTAAGCATGCATATTACAGCAGAAGAGTGGTGTTTAGGCTTTTGGAAAGGAAATATAAATCCTTGGTAAGTACTTCTATTAATATACTTTATTGATTATGTCTTCAATAACAGTCTGTAAATAAAATTTATTGATAGAACAAAGGCAAAGGGCTTCAAACTGAAAGAGGGTAGATTTAGATTAGATACTAGGAGGAACTTCTTTGCTATGAGCATGGTGGGACATGGGAAAAAATTGCCCAGAGAAGTTGTGGATGCCCCATCCATGGAAGCGTTCAAGGCCAGGTTCGATGGGGGCCCTGAGGAACTTGGTCTAGTGCAAGGTGTCCCTGCCCATGGCATTGTTTGGAACTAGATGATCTTTAAGGTCCCTTCCAGCCCAGGCCATTCTGTGGTTCTGTGAATTACCAAGGCAAGTTTAGTTGCAGCTTTTTTTTTGCACATTGTGTTTGGGCTATTTTTTTTCCTCTTTTTTTTCTTGTTGGAACAATTCCATGTTGTTCGGCTGGATAAGCCTTTGGATTTAATTTTTTTAAAAAATTTTTCTTTGCTTAAATGGATCGTTGATAAATGCAAAGAAGCATATAGCCAGCTATGAGTAAGGGGAATTTGGATATTTTATTGCAGGTGTTTACTTAGGATTATAATTTATTGATTGTTCTGTTGCATTCGTTTTTAAAATTATTTCCAGAAATGCATAAAAATGGAAAATGGTGCATGAAAAAATACCATAAATACTCTGTGCTAAATTTGGATTTTTGACAAAAAGAGGCTGCCATTGTATTCTTTGAAGCATTAAGGGTTCAAAGTCAGCAAGATAAATCAAACTGGGAAAATATATTTAGTAATATAGCTGTTAATCTTGCCATATATTTCGTATGGGCAGATCTCTTTATTGGGGTGGAGGTTTCATTGTTTTCAATAAGACCAATGTAGATGTGAGATCTATTCATATAAACAGGACTTGGCTATGTTTTATAAAATCTTGTAATACAAATGAAATCAAATGTAAAATATATGGGACTGATAAAACCTTAAGATGGAGAAAAGGACACAGACAACTGTAAGAGACCTTTTCTCTTTTTTTATTTGTGTGCCAAGAACAGGGCATAGAATAAAGCATGATCCATGCAACAAAGAGTTTATAATAGAAAGTCCATGAGCAGGGTGGTCTAATCTAAGTTATAAGCACAGGGTAAACATCCGATTAAGGTTGGGTTTTTTTATTGTGTATGTCTGTATATTTATACTTGTGAATAAATCTTGGGCAGATCCAAGCTGTAATAAATCTAAATATTCTTCCCAGATGAAAAGAAAATAGAAAAAAATTAACTCTTATCCCAGCTGAAACCAGGACGATGTGCTTTGTGTTTCCTTGCTTCAACCATGCTTATAAGTTTTAAACTTTTATATACCTTGATTAGATTATAATGCTATGACAGTGATACACCACTAAGAACAGTAACAGCACAGACAGCACCCAGCAACCAAACCTACAGTTTAGAAAGTGTATTCAAGACAAAGTTTTTCACATGTGTAAACTTAAAATCTTCCACAGTCATGATGATAGGGCATTCACACATTGCTGTTGACTTCTCAAAACGCTTGCGTGTTCCCTGTACTCTTCTTCATAGATTGTCTTTATGTGTATAGAGCTGGTTGTGTGATAACGTAATAATAATGGTGATATATTTTAGTAGCCCTGTAAAATTTTGCCTTCTGTTGGTTAATCCATCCAAAGCACTGAAAAATGAAGTCATGGAAGTGAGGTGGATATTTAAGTTCTTGTGTTAAAGGACAGTACTTGGATGCAAGAGAGAATGAGTTTATTGTGAAATATTGGGTACTTTCTTATTTTGTGCTTTATTCCACAGATTAATGCAGCTGTCCAGCAATGTCTTGATTATTTTGAATTTTGCAAAGCAGCAGTTAATAAAAATTCCAAAGTCAGTGACTTTTCCCAACAGCACTGTAGTGAGTATCTTTGTATATTTCGCATTATATGCACGTACATCCACATTCTTTAGGTTTTTGAGCATGCTACCTCAAGAGGAAGACATTCTATCTATTCTATTTCTTCCCCAAATGTTGTATGACTGTCTTTTAAGAGCAAAAGAATAGCAGTGGTTAATTACTTAAGCTGTCTTTATACACAAAATGATCCGCTTGTGTTGCAGGTAGTAGCTAGGTACTGTAAAGTAAACTACAGGAGAAAAGTTCTAATTTTTTGCTTTATTGCTACAGGTGATATGCAGAGTTTTTCTTACACTGGACCGGAATTGCAGTACGTCTGTTTTGTTCATTCACTGTGCCTCTTAGGAAGATTGTTGATCTATAAGCAAGGCCAGAGTCTCTTTCCAGTACAGCTGAAAAATAAAAAAGGTAAGGGGAGAGTTGAGGAAAATGGAACCTGTTGAGAAACACAAGTATGTATCCATACTTGGTATATATTTATATATTTTCACTGCAATATTGTGGATATTGAAGAACAACACTTCATTCACCAATTCTGGGCCTGGAAAATTCTGTAAAGATGGTGTGTGTATATACCTGTATATATCTATATATGAGCAACTACACAATTTTTTATTCTTTGATGGATGTGGTTGAATGGATCGCTTATGTATTTTACTTTTAGTATAATTATTTCATGTTGAAAGACAGTTGAATCTGTGTGTAAGTGATTCAGTTTTTCTAAGTGTGAATAATAGTTTCTGTCAAACCAATGGAGGTAATTGGTTGGAAGAGAGACATGTCCAGGGACCAAAACCGGTTGTCAGGTCTGAAAGAAAAATCAGTATTTCAAGCTAATTGCAAATTGAAGACAAGTGCTCTGAGTTTAACTTATTAATTAAGATAAAATAAAAGTAGAATAAAAGTTCCATACCTGTGGAACAGAGATGTTAATAGGGACATAAGATATAAGATGCAAAAGCTCTTGGACATCCAAAGAAACTACATTGTGCTGGGTTGGCAGATGGAAGTGTGTGGGGGCAATTGTAGCATTCCATTGCTTTAGTGTCTCTATTAATTCAATGTAGAATTCAAAGCATTACTGGATACTAGTTCTACAACTTGTCTTTTGTCCCTTTGGTTAGAGGATCAAGACTTGATAGATCCCGTGTAGGGCAGTTGTGAGTGAGAAACATCTACTAACAAAGTGCTTTTGTCATTTATGCATTACCTGTGTAACACCCAGCAGAGATCCAGGGGTGGTGGTTGCTTTGTTCTTGTCCGTACAAATGTAACAATCTTGCCATTTCTGTTCTTCATGGTGTCCTTCTCAGCTTCATAGATGGCAACTCTTTCCTCAAAAATTGTCTGATTTATTAAGATAATTACATTAAACTTGGAGCAGTTGTTCCCATCTTGCATTTAGGTACATTTCTTGGTTTTGTTTCAGACCTGAGAAAGAGTTGTCTGACAGCCTCTCCCTTTTCTGGTAGTTTCACTTAATCTAATAGTAAGGCAATGCTTTTTTTCTATAGCCATGTATATTCAGTATTTTCAAATGTTGTCTGCCATTTGTTGTGGTGAAAGACATTGTAAAATTTCAATTGGCTAAATTGAGAGCAAGATCAAGTCTTATAATGTAAGATGATCATGAGATTCCTTAGTAGAGTCCCAAGGACATGCATGTCCTTTGCTTTATCACTTGTACATAGTTGATTTCCTCTATACAGCAAAGCATTCTTTACGTATATTTGCAAAATCCATTTTTTATGTGGAAAATTAAAGTTGTACTTTAATTTGCAAAGTACTTTCCTTTTTTTTTCTTTAATAGATAATGTATCCATAACTGATGTGTTGGTATTATTTACCCAGCTTATTTATTACTCTCCAAGTTACCCAAAGACAGCTTTGGCAGCACATTCAGGTAAATGCGTTTTTTTCCTTATATGCTAATATATTTAGTTATAATGAAGCATCTGAAAACTTCTTTTGCGATTTTTAATTTGTGTCTGTTATTTGGGCAGTTTTTCTCTTCCCTTCTGCCCTTATCCTTTCTTCCTCCCTCTATGTTAAATCAGCACCTAACAAAACTAATAATAATCCAGAAGCAACTACATAAGTTATATAGAGATATTTGTGCAAGTTAAAATATGAATAAATGTTTCTTGTGTTCACCAGACAATTATTCTCCAGAAAGTCTTGTTATGGAGATTCTCCAAGTTTTTTGTGATCAAACAGGATGTGCTGCTGAATGTTTATATACAGACACAGTGATAGATGCCCTGCTTCATCCTGTTCAAAGTTTGCTGAGTGGCACAGAGGTTTGTAATAATCTTCCAAATGATTTTTACATTTATAGAATATTGTAATTTTTCTGTATTTTCTATGTAGAAAGTTTATTTACTCACATAATAGGGTAGCTTCTGTGGTATTTTATACATTAGCTATCATAGTGTGCATTGAGCAGTTTAGTCTGTTACTATGATTGGTCTGACATGGAAGTCTTGTGAATAATGGCAAAAATTGTGCTGTAGTGAGACTGTTTCCTTGGGAAAAAACACACTGCTTAATTTTTTTGATTGGTTTTGCCTTTTTTGGATGTCATTTGGATATTTCTTGGAGGAATATTTGCTCTACCTTCTGTTTGAAAGGCAACCTACTTTTATTTTTAAATTCAGTTGGCAACTTGGAAGGTAGGTCTTCTCAATAATGAGTATAATAAAATATATAATTCTCCATGGGAAGCTACTGTTTTCTGAATTGATAAAAGAAAAAGGGCTGGTGTTTTTATTTTATTTTATTTTTTTATTTTAAACATTTCTGTAAGGATTATGAAAATATTGGGAATTAGTGCCCTTTGTGATGAAGATTTCTGTGTGATGACATTTGAACATAGGCTGTTAACTTACTGTGTTTAAGATATTAAGATGTCATCAGAAAGGTGACCTTCAGGTTCTGCATACCTAACACAGATTTGAAAAAAACAGCTTTCACAAAAGCATTGAATTTAAATCTTCCTTTTTTTCCCCCCCTTCCAAATAGGTGTATATAAACTGTCTTGAAACCACTTTACTTGATGTAGCTGATATTTTGGCAAGGATTGCTGCTTCAGAAGATGGTCTTTCTCTACTTCTGTATGGAGAAAATGAAAAAAATGCCAAAGACAGGTAAGAGTGCAGTAATGAATGGCATTAGTGAGCACTTCAGTGAATTACATTGTTCTTATGAGACTCATTTTCTCTTCTTTCATTTATCTATAATGTGATACATTTTGGTTTTGTTTGGAGTAAAATATCTGATTATAAATTAAAGTAGTAAGTGTTTTAGAGAATGTGTTACGGAGATACTTATGTGTAGAATGAGGGGAAATGACTGTAAAGAAATATTTATAATCAGGGGGATTTTCATGTTTTATTTCTTTTTCTAATTCAAGTGAGAGCTTTCCTTTCTCTGAATATAGTTCCATTATATTCATAGTGTTACTGTTCAGACCAAAGGCCTCTCTTCTTCGTTTTTCTTTGTTTTTAGAATAAATAGTAAAATCAACCAAATTTATTGAACGAATAGATTTAATGTAGCATTCACTTTTCAATACATCTAGTAGAAACAGATCTTGTGTAAGAAGCTGCCATGTGTAACACTGTACCTAATTTAGGATCAGTGTGTTCCTGTGGGTAGAATATAGTTAGCTGATGCTAACACTCGAAACAGCAGTAAAACTGAGATGAGCCTTTGAAAACAGCTAAGCTGCAGGTCATCAGAATGTTTGGAATGTATGTCTTCTAAGTGGAGAAATCTCAGAATTGCCTATGTTTTTAAGGGGAGTGGAAGTAAAAGTTACTTTTTTTGAAGAGTTGTCCTTGTCATTACGAATCTAGAATATTTCAGAAGGATATCTTGGATAGGAAAAAGAACAAGGACAAATTTTACTTTATACTGATACCCTTAACAGTGATAAAGCAGAAGCAAAAATGATTGTCTGGTTACTCTTCCCAACTGGACTCCTATAAAACATAGAGTCTGTGTAGAGCCCATGTGGGCTAGGTGGAAAACAATGGATATACTTTTGCATTGCATGGAACTGTGCCAAAGTAAAATCACTTGGTGTTACAAGTTATAATATAGTTGTCCCTCCGTAGTGGGTCATAGTCTCTTTCTGTAGTTTCTTTTCCCCCTAAAAAAATTTAAGTAAGTTTAGTCAGAGGATTTGCTTCAAGGCTTATTGCTTACTACAGAACAACACTTTAAAATTGTTATTTCATTTCTAGTCTTACAGCCGCTCATGTAATTGTTCAGTTCACAAAGAAACTTCTTCATGACGACATTTCTCTTTTATCTGGATCTGAGTTTATGCCAGTTGTTAAAGGAGCTTTCATTTTTGTATGCCGTCAAATGTACAGAACTTGTGAAGGCCTGCAGATGCTAATTCCTTATTGCTTGCATGAATCTATTGCAGAGGCCTGGAGAAAGGTAAATCTTGCTTTTGGGTTGGGAAAAATCTTTCTGTGAGAGGTTCAGCTTGTGTAATAGTTGTTCTTATAGGTTGATTATATTTAAGTAGTGAAGTAATGCTTGAAAATGTTGTAAAAGGGAAATTCTACTTGCAAATTTTACTTCTGAATGTGAACCTAGCAGAAGTTTAATTTGAGACTTCTATGCCTAAGATTAAAACAGGAACTCTCGATGCATTGGTAGACCTCTCATTCATTGTTCTTGATGGTAGAAGCCACTTCATGTCATGTTAACCACTGTCCACCACAGATCTTGCCTTCACTCTTGGTTTGGGGTATTTTGGAAGAAAAGATTCCTGAGATGTCCTTCAGTAATTTTTAGTTAAACTGGTTTGTCTCAGTAGAAGATATAGAGGAAAAAAAAGAAGATTGCAAACACTTGTTGAATAATGAGGTGACATTGAAATATTCTCAAAAGACCATAATGAGAAGTGCCAGGCAGGAGTTTTTATCACAGGCAGACTGTTAAAAGCTTTTGATGGGCATTTCCAGTTACTTCCTCTAAAACACCACAGCATTTACACATGTACAAAAGACTTCTTTTCACATTAAAATCCCTTATTATGGTACAGAACATAATTTAGACAAATTATCTTGACACATACAAGATATGTAGATGGAATGTGTTGAATAAAAACAGAAGTTTAACTAACAAAATGTTTCTTCACATCACTTTAGTAGTCAAATATAACCTGAAGTAGAATCAACATATTCTTGACTTCCAGAATCAACAAGTTACTACAGGAAAGTCAACTCCATCCTTTTATTACTTTTTAAATTATTTTCTGTCATTGTTCAATTTTAAAACACCTGAAGTTTATAAAATATCCTACCATTTATAGTGTAGCAAAAATGGTGGAGTATGGTGGACTCTTTCCAAGCAGTAGTGTCATTTTTTTAATGGATGGACTGGTAATTTGTATCCTTTTCTTTTACATGTCTCCTGGAGTTTTAAGACTGATGGAGAAAGAAATTCTTTTTTTTCTTGGCAGGTTCTGATGAAATTCTGAGACAGAATTTATAGACATGATAATAAAAGGGGAACACCAGATCCAATACAACGGACTAGTTTAATAGAAGAATCTTTTGTTGATTTAGTACATCACATGTATAAGGCAGTAATTTAATAACTGCTCACTTTTATTTCAATGGTGTAATTTGCTTTTTATCCCATAAACATAAAAAACTTAAATAATTAATTTTAAATATGCAGTCTTTCATACCAGTTATTTTCAAATATAATTTAAATTATAAACTCAATTGAATATAAAAATATGTATATATATTTGTCTGTAGCTCTAATCACATCCATACCAACATAGATAAATTTATATAATTTATAAATAAATAAAATAAAAAATGGCAGAATTAATAAACTTGGTATTGTGTTGTTGACTCCAGAGGCTGTTATTTCCATTACCCATGACAGAAATGGAGTCAAGAGTTGTGTTACAATTTTTCCTTTTTTTCCTTTTTTTTCCTTTTTTTCTTCTTTTTTTCTTTTAAGTGCCAGTTTTTGATTTGGGAGTCTTCAGCTGGAAAATAAAGAGGTTTATTTAAGAATTCTGAATAAGAAAATTAAAATGAACTAGCTTTAAAATTGTTTATACCCAAAGAAGAAAAAAATAAGCTTTTCTGGAGTAAAAAAAAAAATAGTGGAATGGTGTATTCTGTGCTAAAGACTAGACTACAACTTGATCACTGTGGTTTTTTCTTTTGTATATAACAAGAGAATGAACAAGATCTGAAGCTGAAAAATGGTCCAAATAACCAGTAGGGAGGTATTTCTTTATTTTTCATTTTACAGACAAGTTTGCTTTCAGAAAGAGTACCTACTCCTGTAACTGATGCAGACTCCACTTCATCAATAAGTCAAGAATCAAAAAACAGGTAACTTGATACGTAATTTATGCACGTGTATAAGTGTGAACACTGCTACTTTAACCACAAATGGAACATCTTGTAACCCCATGTTTTTGTTGTAGTTTGATTCCAACTGGCAACTAAATACCACATAGCCACTTGCATCCCAATGGGGTGGGGAGAAGAATCAGGAAAAAAAAAATCATGGGTTGAGATAGGAACAGTCTAATAATTGAAACAAAGTAAAATGTAGTAACACTAATAATAATAATAATAATAATAATAATAATGGTAATAATAACATTAATAGTAATGAAAAGGAGAGAGAGAGAAGTAACACACAAGAGAAGCTAGTGAGACACAACTCGATTGCTCATCACCCTCTGACCAATGCCCGGCTCATCCCTCAACAGTGATTGGCCCTTTCTGGCCAGCTCCCTGCAGTTTATATACTGAGCATGACTTCCCATGGCATGGAATATCCCTTTGGCTGGTTTGTTTCAGCTGTCCTGGCTGTGCTCTCTCATGGCTTCTTGTGCACCTGCTCACTTGCAGAGCATGGCAAACTGGAAAGTTCTTGCCTTGGATAAGCACTGCTTGACAACAACTAAAGCATCAGTGTGTTACCAACATTATTCTCATCCTAAATCCAAAACATAGCACTATACTAGCTACTCAGAGGAAAACTCACTCTATCCCAGCCAAACCCAGGACTGTCTTTTTTGCCAAAAGGATTGTGGTAGGTAGAGAAACCATCCTAGCGTAGGTCTCAGTAGAGCTACAAAATTCTTCCTCACCTAAAGAATTTGGTTTGAGGAAAATGTGAACTGGAAAGTAGAAATAGCTGTCTGTTTATCTTATGCCTCTGATGTGGTGCTAATTTAAAATGCTATTCTGCTGAATCATATTTACACCTTCAAAATATTATGTAGTAAGATTGGCAGCATTTTGGCTGAAAGTCTAATACATACCAAGTGAAAGGTGTCCTTCCTTTTATACTGAAACTTAATGTCCCTTTATAGAAGTTTGTATGCAATGAGATGAGAAATACATAAATATTTGGGAGTCTGAAAATTCAGGGCAATTTGATTTTCCATTTACTGCTCTTACTATGTGAAGCTATTGTGTAAATATAGCACCTTTCTTCATAATTCTGTACTAATTTCTTGCAGGAACCTTTAGCTCCTCAAATATGAGTTCCTCATAGTGTTTTTACATTGTGGAGAAATTTGGTGCCTGTTTTGCCCACATGTAACTGCCATGTTAATGTCTTAAGACTGTATAGAATCAGATTGTAAATCATACATATGTTTAAGGATAGCAAAGGTCTTTTGGGTTCCCCATTATATCATCTTTCTCTTCTGTGTTCCTGCCTAACCTTAATTTTGCCATGCTGAGTTTGAATGTTCACACAAAGTATAGTCTAGTAAGTTACCTTTTTCCCAAATGCTTTTTTTAAGCTAACATAAACTTATAAATTAAGCATAGAGTCCAGTGAGTAAAGTACTGTTGTTTTTCAAAGTTAAGAATTGTACATTTTCTTTTTTTCCCATACTTTTTTACATATAATTTTTACTTACTATATTGTTACTCTTGCAGTTTGTTATGGGAAGAGACTTTGTTAGATGCTTTGCTAAATTTTTCTACTACACCCAAAGGACTACTTCTGCTTCATAGTACAGGTGCCATGAATGACTGTGTGAACTTTATGTTTAACAGTTTATCAAAAAAAATCCAGGTAAGCATTACAGTCAGTTAAGTTTACTTTGTACTGTAAAGTTTGAAATGCTAGGAAAAATATTTTTTTTTCTCTTCTTCTAAGTGCAATTTTTTTTAGACAGTGGTGGTAGATCATGTTGAAATCTAGATATACTAGCCAATGCTTGAAATATACACCAAAAAATCAGATAATATACGTTTTTAGAACAAAAAAAGTAATGACACAGGCATCCTGCTGAATGTGTACAAAAACATTATAATACTAATGGTTTTATTTGCACATATAGCACATCTCAACCACAGTATTTTGTGTTTAAATTTTTATAAGATACTTGATAAAGATGTTTGGTTTGGAATCTGACCCTGCTAAGTCTGTAGAGGATAATATCTATGAACTGTTCAAGTCTAAATATAAAGTGGATTAAATTCTGTAAACAAGTGTAAGAAAGATCAATATTTAAGAAATCATTTGAGAATTTCATGCCTTCTGAATAACTAACACTGCACTTTTATACTTTTCTTATCAACAGACAAATGAATATGAAGACTTTGGTAATAGAATCATTGTTACACAAATGGCAACAACACCAATGGCTGCAGTAGCTCTGCAGAATTCAGGTAAATTGAAGAATAATTTTTTTATGAATAATTACATGCTGTAGTCTTGTGTTTTAGAAAAAGACAGTGAGAAAGATGTTAAAAAAGATCATCTGTGTAAAATAATTACACAGTATTAACAAAAACTCTTAAATGTCTGTTAATTTCCTCTTGATGGAAATTAATTCTCTCCAGCTTTCAAGTCATTCATTAATCTTGATGCAGCATTTTAGGGTTTGTTTTATTTTTTCTTCTGATATTGTGCGAAATCTTTACTTCACTGGTTTGGATTTCCAGAAATTTCCTGTATGTGTATGAAGACATTTGTACTGTTTAAAAATAAGTTTGCAGGTGCTTCTTATTGATCTGCAGATCAGAATTAATAACTGTTGATGTCTGTAATTCATCTGTACATTTCCATGGTTACTGACTACTCAAAGGGTGAGGAACTGCAGAAGCCCGAATGTCGTTGGTGCAGTTACACATTAATGAGATGTAGATGAGATTGTGCTACAAGAATTGTCAATTCAGACAAAGTCCCTTCAGAGTCAATCTCAGATAACCCAACTGTTACCATATTATCAACAGTCCCAGAAGTCATTATATTAAAACTAGAATCTCATCAATAAAATAAAGGTAATGTCTTAAGTTGCCAAGGAAGTCCATGAGGTACAAAAGTTGCAAATCATCTCTCTGAGTATCTAGCTGTGGCTGGTGTTGACTGAAAGACTGTCAGAAAGGCAGGCAAATTCTGCCAGTCAAGGAAACTGATTGTTAGTTACTATTTATGCCTCTGGGATTTTTCAGAAAGCAGGGAGCAGATCTACTGAGGAGTTACCCATCTGTCCTGTTGTAAGGTTTTCAGCCAAATTGCTTCTTATGGCCCTTTTATGCCCTGTGGCATCAGAGACAAATGATATACCAAAAATAATCAGCATTGATTTTCAAACCTCACAGCTTGTGTAATGTATGTTAAGTTTCTATTAAGCCTGTAAGTTACATTTGAAGGTTTCAGAGTTAGATGGCTCTTTCCTCTTCTATTTAAATATTTAACATTTTAAATTTTAACAATTTAAATTCAGCTAGTAGTGCTTCTCTTAGAGGTTTTTTTTTAGGCCTTTTCATTGTGGTATGTTTTAATTTATTAATGAGTTATAGTGAGTCTGTATTTTTAGAACCATAGAGACAATACTAGCTAAGCCTTTATCTGTTGCAGTTAACTTTTTAAAGAAGGTCAGAAGATCGTTTACTTAGAAGAGATATAAATGTAATCCTACTCTAGTGTAATAGTCTTTGGAAACCATTGCTGCACATTGTAGATGGATCATAAACAGACTGCTCTAGAAAGGTAATTTTGACTAAAGGATTGAGAATATTAGGGATAGTAACCCTCAGGCAATCTGTGATGTGAAATTTCAGCCTTCAGTGTAGAGAACTTTGAGAATCTTGGTTAGAATTGTGGTGTAAAATATTTTTAATATGAAACTCATGATTAGAACAAACATTTGTTTTAGGCTTTATAAAGGCAGTTGTAACTGAATTATGGTCTCTTTTGGAGTGTGGAAAAGATGATTTGAGAATAACCCAACCCAAATCTACTCCAGTTGACCCTATTGACCAAAGCTGTCAGAAGGTGAGAAATTATTTAATCTTATGTTTTTGCCTGGAAAGAAACAGTGCCATGGTTCAGATAGGATGATACACACCTTTCTGTAAATTTTTATTGCAACTATACCTGCTTCTTGGCACATATGTCAAAATTGGTATAATACACTAGTTAAATGGTGACTGATAAAGGATCTTCGTGTTGCATGGCAGTTCACAATGCCAAGGATTAACTATGAAATAATGAGTAACAATCATGACAAAAGTAAGTCTTAAATGCTGGTCATCAGTTTATGTCCGGATTACTGTAATAAGATCAGGAAGAGTGATGTGTTTTAGAGTATTCTGTGTCGCTAAATTTTAGAATTATGTGGTAATGAATACTGTAATTTTCAAAATTGCTTGTACAATTTGATAGATAATAGATATTTCAGACACTGCTGCCCTTTTAGATGGTATAGATTCCTACCAGGGTACGCAGTCTTATTTTGGTCAGGTCTATTTATGTCAAGTTCAGCCTGTAAAGGCTAAGAACAAAGTGAATGTAAATGGCAAATAATTGCTAACACTTACTTGGTTGCACTTAACTGATTAATGTTCCCTGTTGTCCCTCCTTTTTTTCTTTCTCTAGTCTTTTTCGTTTCTGGTAAACTTACTCACTTACCCAGCAGTTTTTGAGCTCCTGAGTAAACGAGATGTACCAAATAAACCCATGTATTCATTCCGTGAAGTACCCACAGATATAATTGTAAGTATTTTGAAAGAAAAATACTTCTGTGAAGATGTTTCTTCCTGAGAAAATGTTATTGTTATAAAAGAATAAGTTTTTTTCTTATTGAAAGATTTTGAATTTTTCTGCATTTTGTATTATATACAGCATGAGGGCAGTATATGCACACATCACTTCATATTAACCTAAATTTTCATTTTGAAATCTTAAAGGTAATGTAAAATTTGATGCCTAATTTTAAGATCATCTTTCCTGACTTGTGTTAGAATTATGTTTTTTCACAGAAAAAAAAGTAACATACAGAAACACATTTGTATGTGCATGCAGTTACATACTGGAAAGTGTTGGAAAATACGTATACTTGTATTTTAAATAGCATTGCTTTATCACACTATCTGTGGATTTAAACAGAATAAAAGAAAAAAAACCAGAACAAAATGAAAACACAAAATCCCCATACCTCAGGCTATTTTTTTAATAGGACACATGATTCACACAAAGGAAAAAAATCAGTAATGAGAAAGCTACTGATTAAGACATACTTCAGAAAAATAGTTTCACCATTTTTGTATTTAGAATTATTTTGTATTCAAGAATCCAACTGCAGTCAATTATGGCTTTTTTCTCATCTACAAAGCATGGACAAGTAATTTGTGACCTTGTGTGGCAGTTAAAATCAGATTTTTTTTCTCATAAGTTAGCACTTTAAATTGCTGTTATGCTGAAGTGCTTGTTTAGCACAGGTTCTGGATTGGTGATAGTTTAAGGTGTTTAGATGAAGTTTATGATAATAGTGTCTGTTATGTTTGGAAGGATTTTTTGAGTTCTCTTTTGCAATACTGTTTTGATGATTTCAAGAAGAAATTGCATGATAAATTTCATTTTTCTAATCTCCTCAATGTTAGTGTGTTCATCGATGGATAGCTTTATTCAGTTATCAAATTGTGTAAGGCACTGGGTGCAAGGAAAATAGATGTATGCTGAAGATGGTAAATATTTGAGAGCATTGAAATTGTGGTAGATCTCAAGAAAGATTTTTGTAACTTTTGAAAGCCAGTGTTGTTTTAGCTTTTGAGGCACTTTAGTATTTTTATGAAATTCTCTAGGTTTCTAGAAATGCCAATACTGATACAATTGTGCAAAGTTCCCTGAGGAGATAAAGATGTTTTGGATGAGGCTTGTCTCACTTAACTGCTGTGCAGCAGTGGGTTTTGTAAGCCTAGACATCCAAGATTGGATAGAGATATGTCTAGCTATGTAAGATAGGCATCCAAGATTATGTAGTTAACAGAAAGGAAATAGTTGGATTCTCTAATGTTCATTTAACATATAATGGCTGAGTCTAAGTACTCAGAAAATTTCTGAAGTTAAGCAGAGATACAGGTTTGTTATAACCACGTTTTTGGGCAGTGATTGCAGAAAGCAAAAGATAAAAGATTTTGACCAGATATGAGTATAGAAAGCAAAATAAAAGCAATTTCTGTGCCACTAGAAGATTTGATTGGAAGACCTAACTACTTTGTGTGCCTTATTTTTTCTCTGTTTCTGAATCATGTCACATTGCCACAGAATCTGACTTGTTTATGCTAAACTATATTTGCTAATGCACAGAACTTAATAATTTTTGTATACCCTTTATTTCTTGCATACCCAGGAGTTACACATTTTTACCTCCTTTGTATTTTTGTCTAACTAGCTGCATCATTGACTGAACAGATTATCAGTTGAGCTTTTACTATTTTTAACTGTAGACTAATCAGGTTTTTATTTTGTGCCCTTTGGAAAATTTTTCTTAATACATACAAGATTTCTCTTTCCTGTGTTTGGCATGTAAAATTATTTTAGAAAATGGAACCCATAAATGAGGGTTCTTCTCCCTGCCTCTACTCTTTGAGGGTTTCTGCAGTACATATATCCAATGGAGTCTAGTTTGGAAAGTACCCTCTAGATCGGTAGCTTTGAAAGTCATTAAAACAGGTGATTTTCTTCAGCAATTCTGGAGAATCATAGATGGTTTGTCCTAGGTATTCAAAGTAAACAACATCTGACCTGTAATATTGAAACTATGCTCTGAAGCTGAGCAGTGCAGATCTATCTGCACATTTTTTGAATGTAATCTTGTGTTAAACCTTGTTCATTATCTTCCTTCCTAAAATCCCAAATCAGAGCTTGGTCTCCTTTCTCAGTGGTCCTCTCACTGTGCCTGTTCTTTGTACTCTTTTGCAGCTCCAAGCTTTGATTTATAAATGAGGGAAGGAGGTTTTTACCAGAGAAATATCCCTTAGCATTTAACTCTTTGAATGTACAAATATCTAAAAAAATCTTAAATCCCATACAAATCAATTGCTTGCATTATCAATTTTATGAACAGCCTTGAGATCCGAGTTGAGATTTTTAATTAAGAATTTGATTTTGAATATACCATGTGGACAAAGCTATCTCCCCCACAGCCCAAAAAATCTAATAGGAAAAATATTATTTCCCTGTATTTTAAATAAGAATGCATTTTATGAAGACAGTTTACTTTGAAAAGTTCTAGACTTTTTTTCTACTATTGTGAGTTTTACTAATGATTTTTACTTTTCTCTGTTAAAAACAAGAGCTTTTGTTGATTTCAGTATGGGTCTTAACTTTCCCCTCATACTTACTTAAATGACTCATTCATCTAATTAGGTGAATAATAACTGCCTCTGCTGTCTCTGAAACTGTACGTCTTAAATGTGGAGAAAATAAAACTTTATATTTAATCAAGATTAAATAAAGCTCATAAGGATTTTATAATCTGTTTCCTCTGACCATAGCACGGCAATCTGTCTCTGAGATGAGAACATCACTGAATGTTTTTGTTCAAAATTCCAGTTTTTTAATGAAATTATTTCTTCAGAAGCAGTTTGCATATGCACTGAACCAGAGGGGAAGATAATTAGATTGGATTTGTGGAAGAAGTGGGAAGCAGCCACAGGTCATTGTCTATTACGTGAGATGCTCTAAGATGAAAGGTGTAAGCCTCAACATCTGAGCCAAGCCTTGCTAAACTGAGAATAAATGGTTGTGTCTTGAAGCATGTAGTACTAACCAGTGTGAGAAAGGGTTACTACACTAAATGGTTTGCTGTTCTCTTCATTGAAATAGACATGTACACATTTCAAACATACAAAAAACAGTTTAACTTTTTTCTTTAATACTGAAGAAGAACTAGGATAGTTGATATGCAAGGATCTTTTTGTATGTTTATATTTTTTAACAGATTTTTTTTCCTAATCTTCTACATGGTTTCTTTTTGCCATTGACTTTTGTGTGGAAAACACCTCTTGTTACAGAAATAATTTCAGTGTGTGCTTTAATAATAGCTTTCATTCAGTAGTAAATATCTCTATGAAACTATGATGTGCAAAAATTACAAAAGCATACATGGTTTTCTACATTTCTCTTCCCTTGGCAGGATATCATTGACAGGCTTATAATTTTGAACTCAGAAGCTAAAATTCACTCTTTATTCAATTACGAACAATCCCATATATTTGGTCTGAGGTAAGATGCATGTTTTTTTCTCTCTGGTCACATTAGCTAAATAGGCTATAACATGCTTGGATGTGTTACTTCTGACAAGACAACATTGTTTGGATTTTATTATGTATGAAGGTGAAATACTCCCCCTTTTTAGCATAAGAAGATTAAATGAAAAATGGCCTAAAAAATGCGAACAGTGGTGAATCTAATCTTATTATCTGTAAATGGGTATATTGTAATATGAGAAGCAGTGATAGAAATTGCATGTTATTTTGCCTATTTGACTGTAAAAAACAAGTTGTACATCCACTGTACACCACAATACTAAAATAAATTATTTTTACTATGTTTATGTCAGTTTGGCTTATGTAGTCTCCCTGTACTTATAATTGTTTTCTTAAGTATTTTTAATTATCACCAATTTCACAAAAACTTAGTTTGAGAAGAGTAGCATTTGATTCCAAATATTTCTAGAACCCAAAGATACTCTTAAAAGATGCTCACAGTTATACTCATGTTTTGTAATATTCAGTGCTTTGTAATTTTAACATAGAAATTAGTTTCTGCTTTTTTTTCTGTTTACCAAGGATGAATATGTAAATCTTTGAATTCACATTTTTATTATGAACTTCTTCTGTGCAGTTGACATAAAAGATCTATTGGACTGTACTTCATAATATGGAAAACTTTGATAACCTTGCTTGAGCAAGATATAGCCCAATTGATTAAGTTTTGAAACATTAGCTCTTTGCAGCTATATTTGTACTTTGATATCACAGTAAAATTATTTCATACTATGTATGAATAACCATAAGATACAGTATAATTTGTTGATAAAGATGAACGTGGAGGAGACGAACAATTGCAGAGATTGGAGTTGGGAGATACATGATTTTGACATATAAATCAGAAGTCATAAATGCTGTTTCGAAGAAAATTACTAGCTTATATGGGAATGAGAAGTCTTAAGATGAAATTTGAAAAAGAAAATATTGTTCTTCATTTAGGATTAGACTGACTCCATAGCAAACTTGACAGAACTTCCACTGATTTAATTAGGATCAAGACAAAATGAGATGTTTTACAGTTTAAAGTAAAGGGTGGTTGAGCCCTGGAACAGGCTCCTTAGGAGAGTGGTCACAGCACCAAGCCTGACAGTTCAAAAAAGCATTTGGACAACACTCTCAGCATATGGTGTGATTTTTGGGGTGTCCTGCGCAGGGACAGGAGTTGGATTCAATCCTGATGGGGCCCTTCTAGATCAGGATTTACAGTATTAAGACTTATTTAGAGTACTAAGACTTGCAAGAAAATGTAGCCTATATTGTCTGAATGTGAGAGGTATACAGTTCATTTTAAAGTTCAGTGATCTTTCCTGTAAATGCTATTGACCGCAGACATCCATGTGTTGAAAATGGACCTTGCCTTGCGTAGTTGGTTTGCTCTGTGACCAGATTCTATCAAGAGTTCTAAGTTCAACAGCAGTTAGATCAAATAGTATTAGATACTTAACAGATCTGAAAATTTAGAAATTAGAGCAAAAGGACTACATTTCTCTTTGCTGTTATGTAGAAATAAAATATTTATGTGTTTGTGATAATTGCAACATTGAAAAACAGTACGATTTTGTGAAACATTTGTCTAGAAACATTTCTGCTAGACTTAATACCAGTAATACAGCCAAACCCACATTATTTTAATTGTTCACAGATCTACACAGCCATACAGTCTATATTTATACATGTGGCTCACCCAGAGCTGAGTGCAGAAATTCAGATCTGTTTAACTTACAGGTTATACTGTAAGGTCCTGCTTTTATTGTTCGAAACAGTTACACATTTACTTACTTGAATGTTAAACAACTTCTGCAATTTAGAACTACGTTTTCCTTCATGTGTATACTGAGCTTCATTGTCTTAAATTATTTTGGTTATTAGCTGTGTAATTGCATATAAAAACCTAAATACATAGGTATTTCCACAGTCTGTTTAATCCAAAACACACAGATGTATATATTTATGTTTGTAGTGTTATTATTCCATTCTCTTGTGGATAGTTTTCTTCATTTTGAATAAGTATGAATTTTGAATTATAACTTTGAAGGACAGTCTGGTAGAGGCTCTTCTGTCAACTTTCCTTTTCAAGCTTAACCACTTTGTAAAGTGGTGTGCATGCAGTAGAAATCAAAGGGAAAACATAGGGAAGCTAGGTATGGTGTGCACAGCCAGTATCTCAGTCTTTAAAGAATACTCCCTGTGGTGCATTCATATAGATTAGGGCCTGGGTGGTCAAGGGTGAAATACTCAGTTCCACAGCAAGCTGTAGCTAATTTCAAGTCTGTGGTTTCTTTGGTTTTCTTGGTTTGGTTTTTTTTTTTTTCCCCTCCAACCCCCCCCCCCTTTTTTTTTAATTTGTTTGTTTGTTTTTTGTTTTTGAGTTCTTGGAAGAATCTTGGCCTAGGATGGTTCTTCAGTAAGTTCACAAACAGTGATCTGGTATTCCATTAATTGCATCTATTGTGTGTTTCTGTGATGAGATTTATTCAGTTGAAGGTCCTTTTAAGCTAAAAAAGTTGGGGAAAAAGAAGTGTTATTATCATTATTATTATTATTTATTTATTAAAGGATAACCTTAGGCAAGAAGTGGGAGATAGGAATAGAAACGTACAAGTATACAAACAGTTCCTAATTTTTGTATAGAAAGATTTTCAAACTGTCAGTTCAGCTTTCAACTTCAAAGCAGATTTACTCTTATTTAGAATCGAGAAGTCTCCCAGTTGGCCAATATCAGTTGATAAAAGATCACTGAAAGCTGTCTCAGACTCTCTTTTCTACAGGCTGAAAATCTGGATGCACGGGAACAAATGCAGGAATTCTCAGTGGTCTTTCTGTTTTAGAACGTTCTGAACTTGCCGTCAGAGCACAAATCCTAGAGAAAGGAAATTCAAAGCAGTAATTAAAGCAATATTTTTTTAATGTACTAAACTCAGAGTATTTTCTTAATTTAATGATCAGCTTTATTTCTCTGATACGAGTATACCCATCGATCTGGTTTGAAAAGATATTGCATATGAGAAATAACAGTTTTCTTAAAATGTGACACTAGAAGCCTTCACCACCTCCCTTTTAAGGCCACCACCTCCCTCTTTGAATCTCTCTAACTTATATTAATAAAGAAACCTTTCAGACAGATGATTTTATATGTTATCAAGGCAACTTGTCTAGTGTTTCAGTACAGTAAAGGCATTCATGAGTTTTGAGTTTTTACAGCCTGCCAAGAGAATATATGCGTAATATATATTTTTTCAAAGTCTTTGCCTGAAGCATTATTCAGGCATTTACATATTGCTGTACCCTCTATTCAGAAAATGAGTTTTCTGTGAATGTTAGTGATACCATTTTGTTAGCTGGATTAACGTGTGGCAGAGTAAAAATTTGTACCTTTGATAATCAAGTTCCTGTCTCTAAACAGTATCAATACCACAAAATAAATTCAAAGATACTCCATTAGTGTTGGCTTGAGTCAAAAATAGAAGGAGAAACAACATTATCAGAATATGCATAGACTGTGGGCAGTGGGAGGGAATAAGAATTGGTTTACAGGCAGATTTGCAAAAATTCCCTTTACTTAATAGAGTACTTTTACAACACACTGTTCCTGGAATCTTTTTTTTTGTGGCTATATGATAATATGACAGTAAGGGGCATTTGAATACTTAAAAGAGGAAAACTAGACCATTTCTTTCTTTGGCTGTCTTATTTTTTCCCCAGTGGCTTATTTTGACCATAAGTCAATAAAGCTTCTAAATATTGTGAAGTCAAAAGATCTTTTGTATGTACACTTTGAATCAGAAGAACCTTTGTTAGCCCCACACTTGTTCCCTGCTAGTGGGCATCAAGCGACAAGGAGAGCACTCTGTTGAAGAGTTTGGCTTTCTGCAGGGAAATACCTGGAAAATTCTGGGTATAAATCCTTTTCCTTCAGATATGCAAACTGTGACTGTTTAATTTTAAAGACACAATGTGTCTTGCCTAGCATTAGAGATATCTGAAGATAACCTATTTTGTAGAAGTGTAATTTGAACTGCAATGAAAAATAGATTTATTTTAGGCTTCTGTAAGGCAAGGCTGAAAACCCAGTATTTATTACAATGCTTGGTGCGAATAAATGCATTTATGTTTCTGTGGAATTACAGAAAATTGTATATATTAGTCTAAGTCATATGCTCATCTGTATCAGCCTCAGGATTGTAAAGCTACTGTCTGCTGCAAATAGGAAAAGAATATTGGCTTGTTATTTTCAGGTTTGTGTAATAAATATTTTGACATTGATAGGTCACATTTTCTTTTTCATATAAAATATCATGGTAAATATGTTTTTTATTTATTATGCTAGTTTTCTTGCTTACCAAATGGGTGCAGAAAAATTATAAAAATGCATTGTATCTGTTTCTGTTGCCCCAAGAAAACAGCAGAGAAAGATTTAGGAAAGAAAATTTAAATGGCATATACTATACTGACATCAAAATCAATCAGCATCTTGAAATTTGCCTTAAAGCAGTACGTAGCAGTCAAAATTTCATCTAGAGCACTCCAGTGAAATCCAGGTGAATGCATTAAATGAAAAAAAAAAAGTGATAGGCAAAAGATAATTTTGTGAGTTTAGGAAATACAAATAGTAAATACCCCTGCATTCTTCTCCATTACTTTTGTCAACTGCATTGTAAGCAGCCCCCTTATATAATTGCATTTTAATAGTGAGGTAGCCTCACCATATGAAGTAAGTCATTCCTTAATTGTACTTGCATCGTGTGTATTGTTAATTAGAGAATGTATGATTTTAATGATTGCAACATAACGCTGTTTATATTTAGTCTCTCTTTTCCTTTCTCGTTGTTAAAAAGCATTATGAGTAGCAGAATCCAGAGGTAAAAAGGGACAGGGTCTGGATTAGCAGTGACTACTAGTGATGGGGGTTTGCAACAGGATTATGTGAAAATGCTTCCACATTATCTGTGATCATGTAGTTACACGGTTAATTCAATTTTTTGCTAATTTATATGTTAATAGAAGTTTTTTAGGTTTATTCATTTAAAAGAAATCATTATTAATAAAATAGGAACAGTAGATTCTGTGATCAGATGTCACTTGTTCGTTGACTTTTTTTCTTTACTTAGCTGAGGGAAATTAAAACACTTTACTTCTGAGTCCTCTAGGCTGGCAAGTGATGCTCATTAAAAGCATTTTTGTTTAGCTAGGGAAGCTTTTTACCATTAGCAATCACATTACATGTCATTTGTAGGTACATTGAGTAGCTGAAGTGGTGTAGGTGCTCTTTTGAAAATCTTTTCATGTGGAAAACATTGTAAGGAATACATTAGTCCCTGAGTTTTGTTTCTGGGAGAAACATGATAGCCCTGAGGTAGTAGCTTCCAGTGCCCCAGGCACCAAAGGTGTAACTTCTGTATACAGAAACTCATTTTTTTTTCAAAACCATGCATTGCCCTCAGTGGGACAACTAGAAGCCTCAATTCTTTAGCTAGACCAAGTGCAGAGGCATCCCCTATCTGCTCTTTGCTGATGCCTTTTGTTCAGTTTGCAAAGGCAGTGTGGAAAGCTTTGCTTGGCTGAAGCTTCCAAATGCCCTTTGTGTTCCAGCACTGAGTGGCTTTTGACTTCTTTGGGGTTTTTTTGTTAGCCGTTGCCTTTGTCTGATGGTCTGGGACTTGATAGTAATTGCCACTCACTGTTTGGATCCATGTTCTCATTGAAGTTTAGGCTCTTACTCAAATCATAGTAAAGAATAAATCAAATTGTTAATGTTGGCTCTGATGTTAAATGTTTTGAGGCTGTCCCCCGTGATGATCACACTGAAATTGTTTAATGAAAGTTTTGCTTTGGATTTCACTGTTGTTGTACATACTCATTTAGTGAAAAGGAGGTCCTGCTACTGCAGAGAGGTTCAAGTCCTTGTTTTATTGCTCTTCAGTTTTTAATACTTATTCCTGAGAGATAAAAAAGCACCTTACCTTGTCCCACAACTGAGCTGTCTACAAATACGATGCTGTGTATTTTGCACTGACCTGATTCAGCCATGCCTATATCTGTAGAAGGCAGTAACTACAAGCCAAAAGAAAACCTTTTACGAAAGACCAGTTTAGTCCTCTATTTCAGGATCATGTCACTGTCTATAGCATAGATGTAAGCATTTTGTGTTTAGTTGGCCATTTTATGCTGCATGCACACATCCATTACTGAGATTTTAGGATAGTTTACTTTGAGCTGCTTTCTTTTTTCTATGTAGTGGAAATTTCGTGCTGCTTATAGCATGGAATTTTATCTTGTTTCGCTGGACTATGTATGGACTGGGGTTGAGTTAAGTTTTTTAATAGCACCCCACATGGCTGCTGTGTTTTGAATTTGTGACTACTGGAGTGTTGATAACACAGCATGTTTCCACTGAAACTGGGCAAGCAACTGCTCAGCTACAGCGCTTCCTTTTTTATCCCCACTCCCCAGCAAGTAGGCTAGGAATGTGCAAGAGGTTGGGAATGAACACAGCTGGGACAGCTGACCTGAACTGACCAGAGGAATGTTTTATACCATGTGACATGCCACTCAGTAATAAAAACTGAGGGGCTTGGAGGTTGGTCTTGCAGCTCTCACTGGTCAGAGACTGGCCAGACACTGGTGGCGAGGGAGTGAGCAGCAGGGTGGGTGCTGCTCAGTGACTGACTGGTGTCAACCCTGCACAGACTTACAGCTGCTGTGTTCAAGAACAGTATCTTGCATCTTTCACCACCAGCTGAGCATTAGCAGATATCCCTGAAGTGAGGACAGAACATCAGAGTGGCTTTGGAAAGAACATATATTATGAAAGTAAGGAAAAATAGTATATGGTGGTGTAGTGGGAACTGCAGAAAAATAGAAGGGGTTTATCATAATAAAGGTCCTGTTTGAGAGGAGTGTGGTTTGACTTCGGGAAAAAGAACAAAGGACATAAAACTTTGTGTTCTTAAAAGGAACTCATAGAAAAAATATTGAGAAGTATGTTAATAAGCTATCCTCATAATACACATTTTTAGCAACTCAGTGTAAATCATCGTCAGTTTAATTATATTATTTTCAGGCAAAAAAATTTAGAGAGTCAACATAAAAATTAGCAAGCTTTATTTACTACCTGATTTATATCCCACAAAGGACCTTTTGTTCTGTCGTAATTAAAGAAGTCATTATGATTCCACATACCAAAACCAGGGAGATAGTCTGTGGAACAAAATACTAGTTAAAATGCCAGTACTTTTAGATTAGGGATTTATACAGTAAAGTATTAGTTGTGAAATTGTAGTTGAAGGGATAGAATCCAGGGACCATCTTCCAAGAATGACAGATAGGGCAGGAAATGCAGAATTCAGAACAAAATTACTTATTCCTAGCATATTTTCAAAACTATGATATGTATTTTGATATTTCTGAATTCTTTAAAATTATTCTTCTATAAAGGACTGCCTTCAGATAATATTTTATTTTATATGCATTGCAGTTTGTTCCTGGGTATTTGGTATATTTTATTAGTAGTGATCACAGAATTATATAATCAAAATTGAAAGGGAGATGGAAGACTGTGTAGTACAACTGCTCTGCTCAAAGTGGGTTCAACTACAGAGCATTACTCAGGGCTGTGTCCAGTCTGGTTTAGAATATTGTCAAGGCTGGTGATCCTGCAGCATCTCTGGGCAATTTGTTCCACTGTTTTACCACCGTTACAGTATATTAAAATGGAATTTCTTGTCTTTCAATTCATGCCCATTGCATCTAGCCTTTCCACTGGGTGTCACAGACAAGAGTCTGACTCAATTTTCAAACCTTCCTGTTTGACATTTATACACATTGACAGGATCTCCCCTGAGGATCCTCTTCTCTAGGCTGAGCAGTCACAGCTCTCTCAGCTTTTCCCTATGTCAGATGGCCCAAGCCTTACTCATCTTCCTGGCCTTTTGCTGGACCTGGTCCAGTGCGTCCATGTCATGCTGTTACTGGGGAGCCCAGAACTAGACTCAGCACTCCAGGTATGACTTTACCAGTGCCAATAGAGGGGCAGGGTCACCTCCCTTAAAGTGACTTTTGGCAGCGCTCTTCATTACACAGCCCAGGATGATGTTGCCCTTCAAGGGCATGGTTCTGGCTCATGTTCAACCTATTGACCATCAAGACCCCCAGGTCCCTGTCTGCAAGGCTGCTTTCTGACTGATTGGCCCCCAGCCTGTACTGTTGCATTGGGTTCTTCCCAGGTACAAGAACTTCATCGAATTGTGTCTTCCAATTTTCAGCAGTATTCAGGTTGGGAATTCTGTCTTCTGGTTTCCAAAGAAAATTTTAAAATATCTCTCAAAAAGATACGCTTTGATCTTATTGTATTACATCTGTAAAGGTTTTATACATTCTCACAAGCATGTACTTCTTATAGATGAGATATTGAGATGGGGAGTCTGATCCTATTCTTATGTTCCTAATGCAATTAAAAACAAACAAAAAAGAAAAATCTCCATAGCTGTATTCAAGCATGGTTACAAATATGCACACTATAAAATGTGATTTTTTTTTTTTTAATTACAAACCTTAGTCTATACGTTTATGACTTTGGAAGACAATTAATGGTATGTTACATTTAACCAAATATACCTGTACTTCAATAATAGCATTTTTAAATGGATTTTTCTATATAGGTGAAAATTTCATTTGGATGCCCAAGCACCTCACATTAGATCTTGTATATTTCATCATTTATTTTACAACTATTCCATCTACCTAATGTTATTTGCTTATGGTTGTTTTTTGCCCTGCCTTGCCTACCAGAGGAGATGTTATAAAGCATTTTCAGCTACCAGTCTTCTCCCAAGTGTTTTTTAACTGCTGTAAACAGGTCTTTGCCATTTATTGTACTTAACAGAAGAAATTGTCCATCTTCATAATGGTTTCAGTGCTCTTTCTGTTTTTTTTTTCTTATAAATAATAATAATAATAAAAGTTATAGTTGAACTGTCATTGCTTCTTCTGTGATTTAGAAAAGTACTGAGAACAAATTGATGTCACAAAATACGTAATGTAAAAGAAATAAAACCTGAAGAACACTGAAACTGAACAGATCAAGTTGTATTAAAAAAACAACAGAAAAAAAACTAAAGATACATATTCTCATCTTGACTGTTTAATCCTTGGCCACAACTGCATGAATTTGCAGGTGTTAATTTATTGAGAAAATGACTTATGAATTTTTGCTATTGTCAGTAGAAGCATATTGGGAATTACAGGGAAGAAAATAAGCTTTGACTAACAGACTATGAATTTAAAACAGTGTATTTTCTAGTTCGTATCAAGTCTTATGTGAATGCAAAATATAATACTGATCAGACTTAATTTATGTTGCATTTTATGACTGTGTTAAAACAGGAAATAGAACCAGTAACAAGATGTTTAGTTACATTGTTTTCCTTGAACTGGAAGCACGCAATGAAATTATTCTGTTGCGGTCATAGAATGAATAGATTAGTTAAAAGAAAAAGTAGTGTGATTTGGATTGCTTTACTTCAGATTGATATGAAAATATATTGGAGTACTTACCCTCTTAATTTGCCCCAAATTTATGAAAGAAAATTGTATATAATGCACTATCTTGTGCACTTGTTATTATTAATTTCATTTACTATTTGTGTTTCTCTGAAAAAACCCCAACCCAGCAGATTTTTTGGTTATGTTACATGTTAAATCTTTTATTGCCTTTGAACTGTGTTAAATTCGATTATACAGAATGGTTTAAAAGCCTATTTTCTAAAGGAAAGATATTTTTCTACCTCCCTGCCTTCCTCCCCGTTCAGACAACCTGACTCTGAGTTGCCTTACCAGCCTATTATTGTATAATTTCCTTACATTTCACATGGAATGTCTTGCTAAGCCTGCGTCATTTTTGTCATACTGTGATGTAAACTCAAAAGCAGACTGAGCTGACCAGTGGGTATTTTCTCTGGTTGTTCAGTGCACACAAAAAAATCTGTTGGGAGCCATTCCCTGTTTGATTAAGGTTGTGCCACTTGAGTGGCTAAAAGGGATATAAAAGAGTGTTCCTAACCTAGTTATGTCTGGGTTTTTGTCAGACACTTCAAGTGGGTTTTTTTGTTGTTTTTTTCTCCCCTTCCCTTCCGTTGCAAGATCTCATAAACACGTTCACTCTTGTCGTTCTGTGCATTACTGGAGTCCTGACTGATGTGCTATCATTTCAATGTGTCCTTCTGCAGGCTTTTAAATGTGCTGTGCTGTGAGCTTAATACACTTTTACTCTTGGAGACTCAGTATAAAGTGTCACAAGTTTTACTAACTGCTCAAGAGGAAAATGTCACAGAAACTTCAGAAGGACCAGGGTAAGAAGTGACTGATGTAAATGTTTTTTTAACTATCAAATTCTTCTTCTGAGAACAAGCACATGAATGCCTTAGTGGCTTTAAACATACAAATGCTTTCACTTAAGCTGGCTTCTAATGTCCATAAGTTTCCTTACATGCAGGTTTGTCAGTCGTTTTAAATTATGAAAAAATACAAGAGCCTTCTCTTTCTCCTATGTTCACCCCAAAAATAAAAGAAATAAAAAAGCAATTTTTCTACTTTTTATTTGTATTACTCTTAAGTTGTTCCTTAAACTAAAAGTGTTCAAAACTTGTGGATGTAAATATGCCTTTTAATTTATATTGTTTTTTAATGTTATGTATTTAACATAAAATCAAGGTATTGTTTTAATATTCATGAATTAAAGGCATCATCAGTACTTTGGGGTTTCTGTCGGGGAGTGGTGTTGTTGTTGTTGTTATTGTTTGGTTTGTAGCTTTGTCAACTCTCCAACAGTTTATTTGTAGCTTAGTCAACTCTCCAGCTTCTATGACTTTCCACTGCTGTCTTCTAAACAAAATTGCACAGCACATCCTTTCAAATGGAAAAAAGTATTTTTGAGACAGAAGCAGAAAGTAATTTTGTTACAGACATTTTCTCCTTTCTCACAGCATGCAGTGCTTTAAGTATTTTCCACTTGCTGTTTGTTATATGGGAGCATTACAGAATATAAGTCAAACAGTATGCGTGAAGATGATAGTTATTCACTATTTGCAAGACGAAACCTGCTATTTCCCTACTAAGGCAAAACTTCTATTAAGAAACTTGGTGAATAAAAGCTGGATTTTACTGCTTTCAAAAATATTGTACCTTGGGCCACACAGTGACTTCAGACAGCAAGTTGGCTATGTTTCAAATAATGAATAACTCTGCTTATTTGTGACAGCAGGAGTATACTGGTAGGCCAAATAAAGAGCAAATTTTGATGGTCCAGTAACTGTCACTGCCCTAATTATATAATTTTTATGGGAAATAACAAAAGTTGTGAAATTTTCTACTTTTGAGTCTAGTAATTGCTCAGATGTTTCTAATCAGTAGTAGGTAGGGAAGCACAAAGTTAGAACAATGTTTGAAGACATCTCAAAATGCTTCATGTTTCTGTTTATGCCTATGTGTATCCCAGGTTGTGCTTTAATTCAGGTATGTTTCTCAAAATATTCTTGCTTATTAAAGTTTTCTGAATTAAACAGTCAGTAAATCAAAGCAATTCTAATTTTTGGAGGTTTTTTGTGTTTTGTTTGGGTTTTTTCCCACAGAGATTTTATAATTGATGGTCTGTCAGTGGAGAGGAACCATGTTCTTGTAAGGATAAATCTGATTGGAGGACCACAGGAAAGGATTTTGCCTTTGAGAGAATTAGATAAGGTTAGAACCTAAAGTGTACCAATTTCTTTTTCTGTAACTTCTGCCTTCATTAACTGAACATTTTTTGCTGATAATTTGGCATGTGCAAAGTTATTTAACATTAAGAAATACCAGACCACCTTTAGCTTTATAAAGTGTTAACATTTTAAAGATGTGAAACACTGAAAAAATACATTGTTCCCATTATCTGGGATTGTCATGTACCTAGGATATACTACAGTCAGATGACATGTTTATTTTGTTCCATTTTAATGTTACTTTTAAGCGAATACAATTTTTTTTTTTTACTTTTATATTTCTGCATTTTCTTTACTAGCTTTCCATTTATCTTCATTTTATATGATACTTTTTCCATGCTTGGGTTTTCATGTGCAGTATTTAAAACCTAGAGCTTTCATCAATGTTCTAACAATGGAGGATTTGTTAAGCAACTTCTTTAAATGTTCTGCTTCTCACTGGCTGTCAGTCTCATAAAGATGAAATGCAGATTACTGTCAGCACAACAAAGACACCTAGATCAATGTATAAAATTGGAAATACAGTTTAGTAGGTTGTTGGGGTTTTTTTAATATAATTTTTATAAAACTTGCAATTTCCTTTGTGGTTGAAAAAAAGGAACTGTAAAATCAAGTGTCAGTGGTATGTACACCATAAAAAATCATATTCTCAAATGCTTTTTGGATTTTCTATCCTTATTTTAGTTATGGCACATCTCATTGGAAGTTGTAGTATCAAGCATAATTTTGGTGCATAGGCAGTAATTCTGGGAACTGTACCTTTGTGTGTTAATCGAGAAAAAGCTACTATTTTTTCTGCTAAATTAATTTATTTCTGGTCCTGTTTCTAGGGCAGTGGTCTATATCCTTGGCCAATGTTTTCATCATTCCCTGTGCCAAAGTGTTACCTGGCAGAAATTCCTAGGAAAGCTGAATTCAGACAAGGTACATAGAAAGCATGCAAGCAGTGTCGATTTCATGCAAGCATCTCAGTCAATTTTAAAAATTTCTTTTTCCTTCCTCCCTGCACCCTGCTCCATACCCTCACATCCCACAGATTATAATCTCATTAAGTACTTAAGGTTATTTCAGTGTTGGCTGCAATTGTAGCTAAATAAGTTGGTTTGGTTTTTCTTGTCTGGCTTTGTGCAACTGTCAATCTGCAAAGCTCTGTTTGGCAATCTAATTCTTATGCAAACTTCAAGATTAACCTCCTGGCTCATCTCGGGTGGGTGACTCATAAGGTACATTTATATCATCTTTCTAGTAACTGAAGCAAGACAGTTTGCTTAAACTGCAGAGTTTTTTGTACACTGCTTTCGTGATTCACATCCCTGTGTTTACAGAGCTTGGTGGTGTGTGAAATAGACAGCGTTTAGGATAGTTGGTTTCCACATTGAACATCAATTTGGAATGTGAGCAGACTGAAGAATCCTTTGAAGAACTACCTAGGCACAGCAGTTTAATTCACACAGAGAAACCGTTTTAAGGTTTTAGTTTGCACAGACAATGCAAAAGAATCTAATGAATGATTTGGTAAATAAATCATTCATTGTATTTGTTCGTGTTTACGATATCCCTGATATGAACTTACTGGAAATTGTTTGTGAATTTCCGTAACAGAAACAGATTTACAGAAGTGATAAAAATTCTACATTAACTGTGGACTATAAAATAGTCTGTTTGTAAATATATGGGGAAAAAAAATTTTAAAGGGTAATTCCCTGCTCTGACCAGAGGAAAGGCCATATAGTTATAAAAGAAGGGAATTTTCTCTATCTTAGCTTTTGTAATACTGCTGCAGGCTTCCCAAGGCAAGTTTCATAAGAGAACAATCAGATAATGGTAAAGTGGGTGTCTTCAAGGAGGCAGTAGTATCGCTCTTGGGTTGGAAAAGCATATTGTATTGTTATTATTATTCTCAGAACGTGTTCGAAGGATCCCTCTGTTCTCTTGTTCAGAATAATTCTGTTGCTCATCATTACCCAGTGGGATAATGAAAGAGATATTACAGTTGTCACTTTTGTGGATGAGCGCCAACTAGGAAAACTTGGGTAAAACTTTAGATAATAGTAAGTTTGATGAAGAAGTGAAATAATGATATCAAAGAAATATTTTAATTTGGAATGGCGTTTTTGATATTAAAGGTAACTGAAGTAATAGATCATACAACTGCAAAATTAACAGAACATTTGGTAGTGGAGTCAAAATATTTTGTGTTTGTCATTTGAAAATAAAAGTGAAACAGACCATTGAAAGTGTTCTATTTCAGTACTCAGGTTAAAAAAAAACAAAAAACGCACCAAATTGTGAACATATGATTTGCCAGACTGAAGCCTTCAGGATGTGCAAGTTATTTTGAAAGAAAATATTAGAGTAAATTGAGCAAAAATTAAAAGAATGAAATTCATAAATTGCTATTCTAGTGCTTGCAAAAAAAGAAATCAGGAGCATGAATAGAAAATGGAGAATATCTGAACTGTATTCTTAAGCACTATGATATGGCAGTGATAGAAGATTTCTTTCACAAGAGAGGTTAAAAATACGATTACAAGATAGATCTATGAGTTACATTTTTGCAAGATCTTACAACTTCTTTGTTGTGAATATTCAGAATTCATGTTGTGTGTTACTCAGATTGCTTGGAGTTTAGAAAAATACTTGTTGAATTTTCATTCTCCTTTAGTGCAAGGAGATGTACAGGGTTCACATAGACTTCTGACTGGCAAGAGTTCTGCAGCCCTGGTATGAGTGGGAATGCATGACTGGATCGAAGGCCAGCACAATGTCTCTGGTTCCCTGAACCTGTCTGTGTTCAAATTTCAGGCTGTGGTGTTTCATTATGTAACCTGTGAGGTATCATTCCTGTCCTCTTATTTTGGGTGTTTCTATGACATGAATAATTAAGACTAGTAGATTCTTAGTACTGTTAAAGAATGCATAGTTTCTTTGGCTGAAAAAGCTGTGACTGTAGGTTTTATTCTATCTGTCCTGACCTCTTATTTATGTCCTATTTTATTGCTCAAGAGACATGGACACTTCAAGAGAAGCTTACCTTTTCTTTGTACTTGGAATATGTGTCCTGTATCCATCACATAATTGTTATGTCAGGTGTAAAAACATAACCTGAGTTGATTTTTTAATAAATTTATAGAACAGATATTGGAGATGACTGGTGAGAGTTAAAAGAAGAAAAAAAAAATAGGTTTACAGATGTGCTCTTGGACATGATACTGCTGATACTGCTGTTTCTAACCCTCCCTTCAGATGGAGTTGAATGACAGATGCAATAACAGAACATTTTGGAATTAGTGTGGCCAAACTGAGGTCAGAGAACAGGAAGCTTCATTTCCACATCCCTGGACTTCATTTAGTAGCCTGTGACTGTATCTGGTGTAATGGAAACCATGGATTAAATTGAAAGTAGCTTATGAGGGGTGATTACTTAAAAGGACTCACACTGAGTTTTCTAGCATGAAAACCCGAGAAATGGGTAGGGTTTTTGTTCTGTAAATTCTTTTGAAGGACAGTGATAAACGTGCAACACTGACACCTTTTTGGTTCAGTTTGGGATGCAAAGAGAGGAGACCTAATGATCTGTAAGAAGGAGCAGAGCAGTGGTAACTGACAATGTATGGAACTTGTTTCCCAGTACCAAGGCCTGAAGGCTGCATCTAAAAGAACTCTTTTTTAGCACTCCTGCTTTTATTCTGTGCTACTACAGTGATCACAGACACTGGCAAGTGGATATTTTGACTCACTGAATAAAAAAGGACTCTATTGTAATTTATGCTGGTAAATTTAGTAACTGCATTGGAGTAGTGGAGTATCTCTTCCATTTCATGAGGACACTTTGAGTAAGCAGACTCGCCCAAAAAATGTATTTGTATTTGAGGGAAATTTGTAGTGTGTCAGTGTTTATGAATATCTGTCCTGGTTTTGCAGATATTAGGTATTTGTCTGTATGGTAAATGTGTCTGTAGGAAAGGATATATGGAAAAATAAATTTGGTTGATTGTTTATTAATATGCACTAATCATTTCAGGCAGTAGTTAGAGTTTGAAAACTATTGGATAGGAGTATATTAATGATTCACTTCTGTCAAAGATAATTTATAGTGAAACTTCAAATGATATATGTGGATCATTATTTACATGTGAAAATTAATTATGCCATTTCCACCTGTTTACGCTGCAGCAAGATACCCTGTTGCTTTTCTTGTTTTAATTGTTCAATTATTATTTCATTAAGGGAATTTGAGGAAGAACTATTAAGTGGTTTTCAAATAGTAATGTAGTCCTTTTCTATTCAGGATACAACTGTGAAAAGACTTTTTTTTTTTTTACTCGTAATATTAACTATAGTGTAGATTATTAAAAGTTAAACTCTTTAGAAGTCTATTAAACTGTAATATTCACTCTTCTATTTGCACAGAATATGTTTTCCTTTTCTACTCCTAGCTCTGCAGTTATGACAGTTGGTAATGAGTGTGGCTGAAAAATATTGTCCATGATGCATTCACTGCTTAGCATTTCCATAAAGTTAGGTACCCCACCATTCATTAACCTTATTTTCGTCTGGACTCATACAGTCCAGAATTGGTACCAAAAATCTGTGGTTATTTCTTATCAAAAGTATTTTGATAATTTATCTCAGCCACTGTTCTCTGAGTTCCTTGCTTTATACTTGTAATTTGAATGGAAACTTGCTGCCATATTTCTGGTTTGGTTTTGTTGAGGGTTTCTTGTTTGTTTGCATGTTTGATTGTTTCATTTTGTTTTCTAAATCTTATTTCAGCCTTTTTTTTTTAAAAAAAAACCTGTTACTAGCAATCTCTTTAATTTTTTTTCTGAACTTTCTCTATCCAAGAATCAGCTGTATTATCTTTCCTGTTATTCCTTATAATGTCACATAAATGTCTTTATCACCTACACTTCTTTGACTTGTCCTCCTTTTTATATTTGCCTTGGTATTCATGTATGAGTCTGTTGCCTTGTGCTTTTAAGTCCACTCAACTAAAAAAGCTGAAAGAGTAATAAGGTCTATGAGAAATGCACATGAGGTTTCCTAAATTATGTATCTCTATATGGATTTGTTTCTATGTACTAGTCAAATAAATTGTAGTCAGGTTATTCATCTCTCAACTTAGATTTTGAATAAGATACACGTGGATTTACAGATCTGAGTTATTAATCACAGAAAAACACTTCTACCACAAAGCACAGTCAGATGAGAAAGGATTTGTTGCATGTCTTATGTTTTCTAAAATAATGATGAATTTTTCCAGGTCTTACCTGCTTTAGAAGAGCTACACAAGCTAGCTGAAGGATTATTTGAAGAATTATAAAGCAGCATCTTTTAGAAAAGGGAGATCAATTTAAACTTGCAGTTATGATGTAGTGCTTCAGATTTCATACTTTCATGTAACAGTAGCTTATTTATAGTGCAGTTTCATAGCTTCATAAACTAGTAAACGTGGGTTTTTGGTTTTTTTCCTGGGATTACACATAACAACCAATAGTAACACAAAGTAAGTATGAGTAAGGGATGGGATGGCAAAATATGACCACGTATGAAGAAGAGAGCAGGAGTGCAGCAGATTAATTAAATCGACATTAGCTTCTTTTCAATCGTGGCCATATTTAAAAGCTTACTAGCATCAGTAGAGGAAGGTCTTAGTCATTTTCTTCTTCATATTTTCTCTTCTTTCTATTTTTTCTCCTTCCCCTGTTCCCTCACCTGCTATCCTTCATGTCATCCAGCAGGTCTGGTATTTTTTCCAGAAAAAAAAATAAAATTCAAGTCATTAATTTAGGATAACTAGTGAACTCACTTAGTGACATACCAGGAAAGAGAAGAAATAAAACCAGGACTTCTGTTTTTGGTGTTGGTGTGTGTTTAGAACACGTTAGTGGTAGTGTGACAGCCTGTCCTCAGTAGCACGTAATATGTAGAGCTCAGAACTGTGTGGTTACTTAAGTTTCAGCTACGTGGTAATACTGTTGGGCAGGTTATAGTTGCCTACTAAAATGTGAAAGTGAGCTGGTAATTTTCGGTACCATGAGGTTTTGTGAGCAATTTTCATTCCAAGAAAACCCCAAGGTTATATATTTTTTTTTTTT
>VWZT01008436.1:347972-373611 GCA_013397055.1 Pachycephala philippinensis
TTTTTGTACTGTGATGACCTGCTGGCAGAAGTGATAGTCCACATTTAATGACAAGTTAAGGGAAGCAAGTGGTTTACCTGGAAGAAAATAAGCTGCAGTAAGTTTCCACAATATGATACCAGTTACAGTTTGTAATGGATATATTAAATACATGACTGCACTACAGTATCTTGGTTGCATGGGTCTCTGGTAAGCTGACTGATTAAATCTCAGCTTGTAGTCTCTGATCCTTGTCTGCCAAACTGAATTACTGCAATCCTTGAGGAAGTAAAATAACTGTTTAACTTGTACTGAGGAGTGTTCCCTTGCAGTTTCAGGATTTTCTTCAATACCCACCTGTTATAGAAATAACAAAAAAGGGCAGAGAAAGAACTAGAAATCCTACTGATAATACTGTAAGAGTTAAATCCTTCTTCACATTAAATTTTCATAAGTAAGCTGTTCTAAGCATCACTGCATGTTATTTGGGAAGATACTGAGGACTTATTTATTTGAGGATAACAAAGAAATTTCAGGTTAATTAATGTGGAGTCATTATTGATGATAATAATTAAGTTACTATAATAAGATTGTTTTGAAATGTTATGTATTATATAATAAATTCCAATGACAGGGATACAATTACTAATTATAAATCATTAAGGTCTTTAGATGAGCTTAAAATAAATTACATGCAAAATTGTAATTCTGTTGAAAATGTTCTAATAACCTTAAAGAATAAGATCGTTTGAAAATAGTGTTTTGAAATAGAAATGCTGTAAAGAATTAAAAGTAACAGCAAATATTCTAAATAGCCATAGACTGGCTCAAACAATTCTCACTTTAATGAGAAGTCACCTTTCATGGCAGCATTCATTTCCATAGTGTCCAAAATGTACAAACAGAACAAAGGAGATCTTGCAAGGTGTGAAAAATGTTCATCACCTTAGTGAATACTTAGTAGTAGTGTAGGTTACAATCCTTTCATATGATGGGAACTGCATGGTCCAACAGCAGGGGGATTGTACACAGCTGGAGCAAATGCATGGGCATTTGCCTTCTCTCAGGTACCATATTTATTTTTCCCCTCAAGATGGCCAGAAAGGATTTCATAGCAGCATCAAGTACTCTGGGAGCCAAGTTACCTGGTAGTTGCCAAGTGCCCTGGCAGCCAGGAGGGCCAAGCGTGTCCTGAGGGGCATCAGGCACAGCATTGCCAGCTGGGCAAGGGAGGGGATTGTCCTGCTCTGCTCTGCACTGGGGCAGCCTCACCTCAAGTGCTGGGGGCTGTTTTGGCACCACAACATAAAAAAGACATTAAGCTATTAGAGAGTGTCCAAAGAAGGGCAATGAGGATGGTGAAGCTCTGAAGGGGAAGCCTTATGTGGGGTGGATGAAGTCATTTGGTTTGTTCAGCCTGGAAAAGGAGAGACTGAGGAGGGACCTCACTGCAGTCTTCAACATCCTCATGAGTGGAAGTGGAGGGGCAGGCACCAATCTTTTCACTCTTGTGACCAATGACAGGACTTGAGGAAATGATATGAAGCTGAGTCAGGGGAGGTTTAGATATCAGGAAAATACTATTCATCCAGAGGGTGGTTGGGTACTGGTACAGGCTTCCCAGGGAAGTGGTCTTAGCAACGAGCCTTTTTGAGTTCAAGAAGTGTTTGGACAACACTCTCAGGCACATGGTATGACTTTTGGGGTGCCCTGCGTAGGGCCAGGAGTTGGACTTGATGATCCTGATGGGTCCCTTCCAACTCCACTTATTCTGTGATTCTATAACAGAAAAGCAAAAACCATGCACGCAGACAAAGCACAACAAGGAATTAATTCACTGCATTCTGGTGGCAGGCAGGTGTTCAGCCATCTGCAGGAGAGCAGGGCCCCATCACCTGTAATGGTTATTTAGGGAGACAAATGCAATCAGAGAATTCAATTAGTTTGAAAAGACCTCAGATATCATTGTGATACCTTGTTGGGACTACCTAAAAACAGGCTAGACAAAATTAAGAGAATAAAAAGTGGTTATATTTCTTGAAGGNCTGTGATTCTATAACAGAAAAGCAAAAACCATGCACGCAGACAAAGCACAACAAGGAATTAATTCACTGCATTCTGGTGGCAGGCAGGTGTTCAGCCATCTGCAGGAGAGCAGGGCCCCATCACCTGTAATGGTTATTTAGGGAGACAAATGCAATCAGAGAATTCAATTAGTTTGAAAAGACCTCAGATATCATTGTGATACCTTGTTGGGACTACCTAAAAACAGGCTAGACAAAATTAAGAGAATAAAAAGTGGTTATATTTCTTGAAGGGCCTTTAGGTACATTAGGGCAGACGAAGCCCACCCAGGGGCTGCACGCAAAATGGATGAAGGGGTCACGGGTTTTCATACTTTTATAAGTTTGGTCCATTTGCATATCGGGGGTTAATCTTCCAGTTACAGCTTGAGGTAATGAAGTTATTTACCCCAAGTTTGCTCCCCCCCAACTCACTATTGTTTACATTTCTCGGGGCCTGAGACAGTAAGGTGTCCTTGAGTTTCAAGCCTAGAGAGGAATTGTTTTGTCTGACCAAAATGGGAGAACAGTAGCTAACACTGTATATGGAGTTTAGAGTTATACACTAAAGAATTTTAGAATTACAAATATATGAAAAATATAAAAGCTAAAATCCTAAGGCATCAGTTGAGTCCAGCCTTTGACTGAACACCACCATGTCAACTGTCATCATGTCAACATCACTGAGAATGTTCCTCCCCTTCCTCCTTCTTCCCCCCACTTTATATACTGAGCATATCATATGGTGTAAAATATCCTTTTGGTCAGTTTGGGTCACCTGTCCCAGCTGTATCTCCTCCCAGTTTCCCACATACCCCCAGCCTCCTTGCCAGGGTAGCAGTATGAAGGCAGAAAATGCCAGATCTGCGTAGGCACTGCTCAGCAGTAACAAGAACATCTCTAGATTATCAACTCTGTGTTCAGCACAAATCCAAAACATAGCCCCATACCAGCCACTATGAAGAAAATTAATTCTACCCCAGCCAAAATAAGCACAAAACTCCATCAGTAAGTAGAATCAATACTTCTGTTTTGTATACAGCAGAAAGTCATCAGCTTTAGGACTGCTTCTCCAGTTGAACTGTGTAAGGAAAAGGCATATTTATGTAGTCTTTTCTTATGAGATCTGCCAAAAGTACATGTGGCAATGGGGTTGGAACTACGTGATTTTTGAGGTCCCTTTCAACTCTTAATTGTTCTGTCATTGTGTGATCATTACAGAATAACACTAATTTTTCATTTCTTCTAGATAAAGACCTTGACAAGCTCTTAACACTTTTAAGAAGTCCAGACAAGCCAACCGGGTGGGCAGAAATTTGTAGAAAACAGTTCTGCAAAGTCATGAAAACCAGTCCAGATAGCATCAGTGGACCAAGTGAGTATGACTTAATAAGTTTAACAAAGAAAGCAGGCAAAAGACCACTAGCAAGCAACTCTTCTTATTTTCATTGAGAACTACGTTATCTATACAAGTAGTCAATAATTTTATGTTGATTATGAAAACTATTTCAATGAGATTTTCCCAAGAAAACAAGGTTTATGCTTTTATGTCCTATTTTTCACTTTATGACTGTTATCCCTCTATGTTGTCAGTGAACTTTGACAGAGCAAGAGGGCTCAAATACAAGTCTTTGTTCCAGATCTCTAAAGATACTGAGATACTGAGAAAATGAAAAATAAAGCCTGAAAGAAAACAGACATTTCTCAGTGATTAGTGAATGAGTTAATATGGGTTGGGAAATTATATTAATGGGCAATTTCAGTAAAAAATGTCAGAATTAAGCCATACTAAACATCAAAGAACCCGCTCATTCAGGTTTTTCTTAATTTTCATATGCATTTTCTAATGAACGATGTGATCATGCAGGACCATTGCTATAGCTCAGTTAAAACACCAAAGCAGCCTAAGCAAAAACACTGGTCATCTATATGACATAAATCATCAGAAGTCAGACATAGTAATTCACTTGTGATATCATATAAGCTTGTGTAGCCATAAAGAAGTGAGGTGTTCTCAGAAATTGGCTTCCATTCCCTTAGGAATTCTGATTATGGTCAGATGGTCAGTATGTAGTCTAACTCGTTGTTTACAAGTGCCCAAGGTTTCCCTTTATATTGTTTAGATAAGCAGTAAATACAACTGGCAGTTGCAAAGCTCTTCAGACGTTCAGTATCTGCTTGGAGATATTTGAGAAGCAGCAAAATATCTGCACCTCTGTGGTTTGACACAACATCATGTTCATTAAATCAGTTTTATGAGAAACAGCTGTGCTGCTGTGTATCTTTTGCAGCATGCAAAGCTCTCCCAAATTTTAGAGGAGTGGGAGACTTCAGTCCAGATGCCCAGAAATCAAAGCTTTCTCTATAGTTACAGATGGAGCAATCTCCAAGGTTTACAGAACAAAGACACACACTTATGCTTTCTGCACTGGGCCCATTCTAAGGGGGACTGACATTAACAAGAGTTGAACCAGAACATAATGAGCAAAGGCAACATTAGATTCAAGGACTGTATAGTGTAATGTGTATTGATTTGTTAAAAATATTCTGTGATCTGGTGTCAGGATTACCAGATGCTGAATCTGTAGAACTGCTTGGACTCCATCAAAAAATTCTTGAGCAAACTGTACAGTATCAATATCTCTAATTCACCCTTCCCATATTGATTACTCTCACATCAGCTTGGTCAATACTTTTGTGCTAAATGCTCTGGTAATGCATTGCTTTTGGGAATGTCCTTAGACTGGTGTTTTCTCTGCTAAAGCATCACCTCTGACTGTAGCTTTTAAGTAATTTCTGTGCTCAAACATCAAGATCCAGTTTTGAAAGGCTTTATTGAACTGCTAAATGGACATAAAACCTTCCTTAGGCTTGCATGTCTTTTAATGCATCAGGACTGAAAGCTTGTGATTTTTCTTGGTCACCTAAAAGCAAAACATATTGTAAACAACCAGCTCCTACAGTCTATTGTTCCAGGCACAATAAGCTATGACAAAGACATTCTTCCAGTCATTCCTTCCATAAAGGTGCCACGGATTTGTGGATGTTTAGGTGTATAGCTGGTTGTTGTCTGGGTCAGTTGTCAGCTAGAGAACCGTGGGGAGAACCTTTGGTCAGGTTAAGTCTTGGCTTCTTTTGGATTACTCTTTACAGTACTTGTGGCCTCCCTGAAGTGTCTTTAGTACATCTAGATAAGAGCTTTCTGTGTATTGGCATCTAGGCTTTGACAGGAAAAGGAGGCAAGTCAACTCTGCTGAGCAATAGCTTAGATTTATGTAGAAAATGATTAGTCTGTGTGAAATCTAGGCTTAGTATAGTGCATGTTCAAATAGTTCATGTGACTGAGAGGTGGCTTTTGGTTTTGGGGTTTTTTTCTCTTGAACCAGAATCTCATCTTGATTATTTTAGCCATGCCTTTTTCGTGCATATCTCCTTATCATGCTCTTCATGCTTATCTCCTCCTTTTTGTCCTTCAGTTATGGCAGAAGGCATTTCTGTTGTTTTCTATTCCAGCAACTTCCTTTTCATCTGTTCCCAGCTAATGTTGTATCAGCAGTTGACTTCTGGGCAAATTGAACATCCTTATTCCTCTCCCCTTTTAGAAGACTTTGAAACTAAAGTAAAATAAATTAAGGGTGTTGCATATCAATTATATGCTAACATTCTTCCCTTCATAATGAGATACTCGGTCCCCAAATCCTATTAGTTCTTCTCAAGCTTTATATCCATATGTGATGTGCATAGGGATAGTAAACTCAGCTAAAATTACTTGTTCCATAGAGTCTTTCAGATTCTCCATGACCCATCTCCCTGAGGATCTGGATTTAGATCACCAGTATTCTTTAGGGCCTATTAATTTACCTCCAAATTGTTTTTTCTTAATAAAAACCAATCAACCGAGAAAAGAAAAGATAGCAGCTCTTGAAATTGCATGTGAGACCTTACTGTAAAACACAGGAATTTTCTTCAGTTTTTAAAAGTGAAATGTTTGATTGAAGCAGAGTTGTTACAGTCAACGCTGTGTTCTAGAATCCTTTAATATTTTGTGAGCTCTGCATCATCTGAGATAGATCTATCAACACATGTTGACAAAAAATACAGTGAGCTTTTGAGGCAGTGTCATTGTTTGTGATGTATGTGTGCTGCAGCCTTTAGTAATTGCTGCAAAGAGTTGAAACTAACTGCAGATCTTTCCCCATAGGATAAAGAACCTATGACTGGTATGTGCTGAAATAGTGTTTTTAGTTCAGGATAACAAAATGTTAACATTGTATTTGCAAAAGAAGTTTTTAGAATAATACAAAACAGATGTTTACCTTTTTATGTCCTTGATTTTGCAAGGAAGCTTGTGTCAGAATTCGAGTGGAACTGTGGGTCTTTATGTTATGCAGAAAGAACAACTGCAGATCAGAAATTCTTTCTTCTGTCCCCCAAACCAGTTTGGAGCCACTGTAAGCAGTGTGAGTGAACGTGAATGTGCGTGCAGGTGTATAAAGATTAGGACATTTGGTTTGGATTTGAAGGGTTGTTTTTTCCATTAATAAAGAAAATACTTGTATATTGATATAAGATATGCAATGTTCATCTCTAATGGAAGCACTGTCAGAATTTTTATTATCTTGTTTTCCTCTTCTCAGAGAAAATGTAGGTTGTTCATTTGTCATTTTAATGTACAATAATTGAAAGTCCTCCTTGTTGTTGCCAGCAAGAATGGAATTGCTATCTCAGTTTTTCATATACTTATTAAACTGAAGTGTGGTTGATGGAGTTGAAAATTTCTGACACTACTCTTACAGAAAAGTAATCTGTCCAAGATTTTCACTCTTGAATTTCTGACCTCTAACAGAAGTCACAGAATCACAGAATCAGCTGAGTTGGAAGGGACTATCGAGGATCATTGAGTCCAACTCCTGGCCCTGCACAGCACCATCCCCAAGAGTCAAACCTTGTGCCTGAGAGCAGAACTGCTGTTAAAAAAGAGTTTGTTGTATTTTCTTTTAAACTCCTCTGAAACATCTGGATCATAGAATATAATCCAGTAACACTAGTTATATTAGAGGATCTAAAAAAATCTGATGCTTTTTGCATTTTTTGACCTTTTTGGCTTAAAACTTTCAGAGTAGCAATTAGGTTAGTGCTGTGGTTGTTACCTATTAAAACTATTTTAACCCCGTGTTTTTTTCAAGCCATGTTCTTATGCAGTTTTGAAGCTATTTCAGTTACCTTCCTTTTGTAAACTACTTCTTCAAGGAAAAAGAAAATCTTGCAGGAATGTAAGGTTTTATGAGCATACTGCAGTAATGTAAGAAATTTAAAAACATTTCCATTTATTTTGTATATAAATACACACACCTAAATAAAAATTCTCTTTATTTTGTGTGTATGATTTAAATTTGCATGAGATGATTGCTAGACTCCTAAAAACTTCAGTACTAATACAGCCGAGCTACCATAATTTAAGAAAATCAACATTTTCACTGTGTTGGTAGGCCACGTAAACTTTACCTGAAAATTTGGGCTTTTACAGCAATACTGACAGTACTGTACAATGAAACTGCCTAAATGTCTTTTGTCTAGTTTTCCAGTTAAATCACTGAACCAGTTTCTACAGTAGTGTCCAAATGGCGCCTAAATGATTTCGTATTACAAGACAAAAATTGGAATAGCTACTTGTCATTTCACATGGACATTCCTTTGGAAAAGACTGTCCTGTGAAAACCCTCTATTTATGTATTAACGGCATGTGTTTTGATAAATTCTTGTGTGTCTTCCTCTCTCAAACTTCATTAAAATCTTTTCAAAGATCCTGATAGGCACTTAGATAAATACTTTCAAATAGTGGAAATCAATTTAGTGCTTGAGTTTCAAAGTATTGCTTAGCAGTTGAGCTGTCACTTTTCCTATTAACTCAAGCACTGAACTGAAGTATCCACCTGCTAGGTCAAGCATGTGGATGCCTTATGACAAAAAGGGAAGAAATGTACAATGTCCCAACTTGGTTTCAAATTTTCTGAATCATGGGATATTTTAATCTTAACATAGTTTCCGTTTATTATTATAGTATGGCATATTTCAGTAATCACCATACTAACAGTCATAAAGTAAATATATAGCTAGTTACAAATCATAAGTCTAATTTCTGCTTTTTGCTGGTTACAGTTTCAGGGATAGACATATTTGCTTGTTTTACACAAATATTTGTTATATTGTTTGTGGGCCAAATTCTACTAAGCATATTAGTGAAGATTAGTGAGTTTGTTTATTCTTCAAAAATGAATAAATTGTTATTCTTCTGTACAGTAAATTGCTTTTTCTAGCCCCATGTGTTTTATTAAACATGATTAAAAGTATCTATGTTATATTTAATTAGCAGTTTCTTTTCACTATAATAGTGCATAAGAATATAAATTACACATGTAGGGTTTTAGTTTTAATTTAGTAGTCCTTGGCAATGTAAAATTAATTTTGTTACTGTTGGAGCTGGAACTCTAACTGTAAATTCATGTTTAGCTGTTGTAGTGAAACTTCTTTAGCATTACCAAAACTCAACCTTTTAAAAACTTTTTTTTGACTCATTCAGTGTAAATTAATTTCTGTAAATGTTTTAGTAAATGATTTAATGTCAGTATGTTAGCTTAAAATAATTGGAAGAAGAGTTAATTGTCTTTGTTATCTCTTTTTCTTCATCGTTTTTCTGACATAACAGGCGTCAGACTGTGGGTGGAGGTTCTGTCTTTCTCCTCCTCCTCATTCCCAAAAGAGCTGGCACTGCTCTTTAACTGCTTCTGTTAGTTTTCCTGTCAGCATGGCTAGCTCAAGAGTTTTCTGGCTTTCTCCATTGCCTCCTCCAGCATGTGTTGCTGCTCCGCCCCACTTGTGCTGCTGCAGCTGCTCCTACCACTGTCCTCTTAAATGGTGTAGTGGGACTGGGTGTTCTTTATGGTCCCTTCCAACTCAGGCCATTCTATGATTCTGTGAATTAGTCAGTTTAAAACCAGCAAAGCCACAGGGCATTGGATGCATGGAGTTGTGTGTAAGAATGGGGGAACAGGAGCTGAAGCTTCACTGCTATTAAATAGAGGTGCTGCCAAGGAAATGGTAACATGGTATTTAAACAGGAATCCTGTGGATCCTAAGGAAATCCTAAGCAGCAGTTGTTACTCTCTAAATATGCTCCCTTGCTTTGCCTTCTTGTGAAAAGAAGTATCAGAATGCATATCTGTATGCTTTATATCCTGTTTATTGAGACAACAGCAGGTGTTTTAGGGTAGCATTTACTTATAAAAAAATTGTTCATTGTTGCTGTCTTAAATTCTTAATATGGCTTACCTCATACGGGCCTCCTTCATGCAGTTTGTGTAAAGGCTTCCTTGTAACCTTAGTTTAAACTTGTATGGTGTCATGTGTTCAGTTGCCATAGCCTCAGACTTGCAGAATTGAGGACTCAAGGACAGTTTGGATAATAATTTGTCACTGAGAGTTCTTGCTAACTTCCTGACTAACATCCTGTCAAGGTGGGAGATAAGCTTTCCTCCATAGTGAACAGATGTCAGCATCGGACTTATCTATGCAGTATCTGCAGGCTCAAAGTTCCATAACAGGAAGAAGAACGGAAGAAGATCATTATGGTCATCATTAAATACAGAATTTCCCAAATAAAATACTGGTATTGCATAAATTTAAGTGAACAATTTTTATCTTGTGATGGCAGAGGTGGTTTTATATTGAGTTTTTTTGGAAACAGTCCTTAAACTTCATATGCTTTTGTTAGCATAATTTTGGGATGGTGTCAGTTTTTTGTTCTGTGTGGGTTGATGGGTTTATTTGGGGTTGGTGGTTGGTTGGTTGGTTGGTTTTGTAGTTTGTTTTTTTCTTTTTTCCTTTCCTGTCTCCAGTCACAGACAAACGTGGTAAGATATTATAGTTTAATTATAGTTAATTTTCATTTCATATTGAAACCATGGAACAAATCTTGAAGTAATCCTTGGAGGATACAAAGATAATATGAGATTCTCTTTCTGTTTACCCTGAATATATTCTCAATAAAGCTATTAAAATTTAATTTAAGTTAGGAATGGTGTTAGGAATGTAAAAGTGCAGTGCATGTTTTGAGTTGTTCCCCCATAAAAACATGAATAAATATGAAGGAATTTAAATAGCTTTACTTTTCCTACATATTATCATTTAGTTAGGTGACGTAGTTCCACATTTTGTTCGTTGTCTCTAATATTTTAATGGGTTTTTACTTCTTGCAGTTTTGGCAGAATTAATTGAAAAGTTCGTGTCACATCTTTCTGAAAGCCGAATGGATTGTTTTTTCAGCGCGGGAAGCTATAAAGGTCAGTCTCCTCATAACTTATTGCCATGCAGCCTCTTCATATTTAAATTGTTTTTCTTCTAAATGTATCTGTATAATTTTGAGGGTTGTTTAAAATGTTCTTTAAGAGTTCAGAAATTAATTACTTCACTGGTGGGAAATACCTCACTTTGGAGCAGAAGATGATGTGCTTGAGTGAACAGAACAGATAATTATTAGTGATGGGCTTTCACATTTCTGTGTGTATATAATGGAAAGATGGAGATGCAGAACAGGTGAGGGTATGATTCAGAGTATTTGTTGACATCTATTATAATATGATTTGCAAAGCTGATGGCATAAGTATTTAAGATGGTGTAAGCAATCTGGTTCCCCTTTTGAAAGCCCCACAAAGGTGTGCACTTTATATTGTATTAAAGGATATGTATTAAAGAACTGTTATTGCTGTCAGAGTAATCTGAGTGTTAGTTTTGTACAGATTTTGTGCTTACAGCCAAGAATAAAGGATGAATGATAAAGCTGATTTATTCTGTGTGTAAAGTAATGTGTTTTAATACTTTAAAGCACTGGTAAAATTAGAAAATTTAGAAGCAATGTTAATATCTGCTGGAAAATGCACTTCTATTCTTCACTGTTTGTCCAGCACTCTTGTCTCAGGTTGTAGTTCAGCCATGTAGAGTACTTACTCTGTTATTAACTGTGGAGAATCAAGCCTACTTTGGGGAGAGTCTGTTATTCATACTGATATTTTACTCTCCCATTCATAGGATGCAAATATAGTATCCTTGGAGACTTGGGGCTTGCCTTTGAAGTTTCAAAGCATAAAACCCCTTTAGTAATTTTAGAGGCTGTCTTTCTTTTTTATGTAGTGGCCTTTACCTTCCAAAAGCTTGTGAACAGAATACCCTTAATTTCATTTGAGAATCTGTCTCTTTGCTTTGTGAAGAGGGTTGCTGATGGGACAGTTATTTCTATCACAATTTTATTTTTTCTTAAAAGATACTGAAGGTGTTTCGTGTTGTCCTGCATTACTTTTCAACTTCTCATGAGGCATACTGAGCAATAAAATAATTCCATGGACTCATAGGGCTTGCTAATTACATATTTCTGAGACTTCTTAATTCAAATAATAATTATTATTCCTTTAAAAGCTCAAAAGTCAAAAACTAACTAGAGGAAGAATGAATATCTGACTGTGCATCCTCCAAATGGATGCCTTGCCCAGGAAAGACAGCAATCCTGCTCTTCCTGAATCATGATAGTTAAGTGCTTCCATCCAATGTGAAAGATTTCTAAAGAGAAGCAGTATTCACTGTTCACTTAGTCTTCAAGTACATTAGTTTTAATCCAGTCTTCTCAACCTTTTGGTCAAAGCTGGGATTTAAAACACATTCAAGAAGGTTGAACCTAGATCTTCTATTTAATTAATTTCACAATGAAACACTGATTAGATGGAGGTGGCAACAACACTGCATTATTTATCTAAAATTTATTGTCAACCTTGAAGAAAGACCAAGTTTGAAAATCCTATGAAAATTGCATATATTCAATTAATTATTTAGAATGAAAAATCCCAAAGAATAGGTACAGAAACAAAGATAACATAGTAAAAACCTCAGTTCTTGGTTTTCTTGAGCTTTACAGATTTTCCTTTAATGATAAACCAACTCAGTCTGCCTGATATTTCTTTTTGTATTTTCTGAATAAGGGTTTTTTTTTTTATGCGGGCACTATTGGACATTCATTTTGGGCAAGTTTGCCTGTTCGGTTATCAGATAAAGGCTCCTACATTTGAAGTGTTGTCTGATGAAAAGTTTTAATGTGCAAATGCTTTTGATATTCCATGGGATTTAATGAAGACAAGCTTGGAAATGGGAGAGTAAGAAGTCTTCTCAAGGATAGTCAGTAATCTGGTGATAAGAGGTAGGCAAAGGACTGGTGGTGTCTTTCTGAGTTCTTTCCCTGTCAGCAACACCATTATCACAGACTTTTTTGTGAAGAGCTCTCCAGCCCAGGAAAGAGTGTTGCTCAGGCAAACAGCACGTTTCATCAAAGGTTTCTTTTAACTTTTATAGGAAAATAGTTATTAAAACTTCATAGCACCTTTTTCAGACAGATGTAGCAATAAGGGTTGACCAGGGAAGTTATTTTAGGCCAATAAATTCATGCTGATTGACATGAAACAAAAGTCTGGCTCTAAAATTGAATCTGTGATCATCTTCTACCCTGAAACAGTAAAAGGGTGTGATTAAGAATTGGTCATATAGCTAAATTTGTGCTCATTTCAGGTTCTTTAAATAAACAGTGTGGCCTTCCTATGTACCAAAGGGATAACAAAACACACTCAAATCTTTGTCAGACCATCTGCTTAAAATTAGATTTCTCACTGATTGAATAGTCATTGATCAGATTTCTATACATTTCCCAGGGTTTTCTGGTAGTCTTTATGAAGCGTTGCAATTTCTTCAAGGAGAATTATTGAATGCCATGTTATTTCACAGTATTTTTTTATATACTCCTGTAAGAGCCATCTAACCTAAATCCTAAAACTAGTTACAGCAGAGACATTTTTCTGTATGAGGTAAAGCCTAATGAGTTGTTAGAAGGTAACATCTTTCTAGCTCCACATCTAAGTAAGCCAAACATGAATCTGGCAGTTGCGTGTGTCCACCATTCTCTTAAATAAATTTGGGTCTGAGGAACTGAAAACTAGTTTCTAATAGTTGTTTAATTTCAATAAAGAAAAGTCACATTTTTCATGAAAGCAGATTCAGTACAGCACATAGATATTCAGCGTTTATCATGTTTCTTGAAATGAGAATTTTATTATCTTAAAAAATGACGGCTTTGTAAACCTGTAGCTAGTTGTAATTAGAATAACACAGTCATCCATCTGCTGTGGAACCCCTCAGGATTTTAGTCTCTTATAAAACTTGCAAATATGGAAAAATTAAATTACATTGGGTTGTTACCATTTTCAAGATAAGAGAGAAGGAAAAAATATCTGGTAAAACACTATGCAATTGCAATGTTCAATTATAAACAGTAACACAAATCTTACATGAAGTTTAGTTTCTGCTAGCAGCAATGATACTGCTGTGACGTGTATTCAGATGACTGAATCTGTGTGTTATATGTTAATGATCTCTCTGTCCCCTTTCCTAGAATTAATACTTTCTAGTTTGCTTTTATTTTTTCTTTCTCTTTTATAAACCCCAAACCATTGAAAACTAAATCATTGGTGTCTAGCTGTAGTAGGTAAGAAAATGGCAAGAAACTTAAATTTGCTGTAGTAATAAAAGACCATTCATTATATATTATGGATATGAAGTTCCTAAAATAGCCTCTTGCTCTTTCTGTTAGCAAATTCCAGTTCAATGCAACAGAAACACTTTGTGGAAATCTCTTAGTTTTCTCAAGGTTTCGACACACCCATTTATCAGAGAAATTCTACATGTAAAGTTGTCTAATATATTGGTGTCTGTGCTTCTTAATTGATCTCTGCCATGAGTTGCAGACTCCCCAAACTTGGGAATGCTGCAATATTTTGTGATCAGCAGGTTTTTGTGGTAGCTCTGCTTTTGCAGATGACCTTGCAGTCGAATCCTTGGTTTCCACTGGACTTTGTCTCTGAAACAGCTCTGCTGTGTACTGCCAGAGAGACAGAACCTCAGGGATTTCAGGTCTTGGCCGTAAAACTCAAATGTCATGGTGCATTCCTTCTCCTAGATGAGGCTTAGTTCTCTGACTGAACAAAATCTCATAGGAGCTTTCTGCCATTTAATGAGCTCTTAATCTTTGAAGGGTCAGGTGGGTCAGGTAACAAACTGAGAAATTTTAAAAACACCGGTGGGAAGATACCAGTATAGAGCTGTTCAGAAGGAGCAGCAAATGAGAAATACAGGATTACAACCTGAAATTGGGCTGAAAGGGAAGGAGAAGGAAGGGCATTCTTCCATTCTTTCTGCATCATTTGATAAATGTGCTTCTTCAAAATGTCCTCCATTTTAAAGAAGCTGTTAGCAGGAAGCATTTTACCCATTGCCAGTTTAGGTAATTGGACTGGAAATGTGGTTCATTCTTAAATGTTGCCAGAAATAGCTTGAGTATTTGTGATGATCGTTACATAACGAAGTTCTAGATATGAATGTTTTGGTCTTGTATTGTTATGACAAGAGTACTGATGACATAACAGTTACTTTCAATAGTCAAGGTGGAATTGCACATGAGATTACATAGCTCTGAGAAGCCTGCAGCATTCTCCAGCAATTACTCTTAGATCTTATTTACATTGTCTCCATTTCCAGTTCAAATCCAAGAAAAGTAATACTTTTCTTTGAAAAAATATTTTTTTATAGACAATTCTAACAATGAATATGAGGTTCAGACTGTCAGAAGTGTTCTAGATGAGTAGCCTGGTGAAGGATGTGACATCATCAAGAAATAGTGGCAAAATGACAGAACAGAATCTGGAGAGAAACTCATAATTTTTGCTCTGCCCCAAGTCCAAATAATGTTTAAAATAGAAAACTTTCATAGAACATCAGAATGAGTAAGGATAGTTACTGACAAAATGTAAAGATTAATATTGACTGCTTGGGTATCTGCCAATGGACAGTGTCAGTGTTTAGGTACCTCTTGAAGAGTAAGTAGAAACCTGCTGTTTTGTTAACAAAAATAATAAATCATAGGCAAGAAGTTATGAGTTAAACAATTTCAGTTTATATGGACAAAGCCATGGACTAGAAATCTGATAGCAAACATACGTATATACTTTTAAGTATTTTGAAGCATCTGTGGGAATTATGCAGGTGGCTCTGGCTATCATGGGATTTTCAGGTGTTTGCAGAATTTTTACTTACATATTTTCTTTGAATCAAAAGTCTTTTTCATCCATAGAAAGAAACCTAATCTTTCTTACCATCACTGGAGTTAAAATTTAGCATCCATTAGCATAGTCCAAAAATTATTTATATAGGCATAAAAGCATTTGGCCTGGACACCAGGAAGTGAAAGAGCTAAACCAATAATGTGAGTGACAGCTTCAGTAATCTTCTTCACTTAAGACAAAAGGGAAGCCAGTGGTTTCTCTGCCATAACAGCACTTTAAACAGGGAAATAAATTAAATATTATCCAAAGACCATACAAGTTGCATGAAATACGCTGTAAAGCTGTTTCAGCTTGGCATCCTGTCATTTCAGTATGAATGTGATGTAGCCCATTTTCTGACTTAAACATATCAAAGTTTTGCCATGGTAAGAGGGAAAATGAATAAGAAAGCAATCTTTCATATAAATTGTAAAGTTGATTGAAGTCTAGGCTGATCAGAAAGAATGCCACAGGACTGTGCAGGGCAGTCAACTTACTCTGGAGTGTTTATAGCTGTAGATTGAGTTTAATAATAATACATAATTGCCTTTGGAAATCATGCCTTATGGGAGTCTCTTTTTGTGCTCCTGAATGCTGCAAAACATTTTGAAAAGTGCTGCCCATTGAGGTGCTTTCCAAGAATTTTTTTAAATTGTAAATCAGTTCCTAGAGAATTCTGATATCCTTCAAGTCACTAGTTTAATTTTGGCTTCTGTTTTACAGTGTTTTCCATTGTTAAAGAAAGAAGTGTGAAATACCTGTTCAACATAGATTTTTTTGCTTTATTAGATAAATTAAAAGGAAGCAGCCGAAGTATGTTGTTCATTCTGTTTAATAATAGCCCGAGTGCTGTATCATCTTATTAATTCACAGTTCAGAGAGGTGGTCTGGCCTTTGAGGATGAATGGCATTCTTATTCAGAGAACTGGTTTTTTCCATGCCTTTTGTTATGCAACCCATTGTGTTTCAAGACAGTTATATCAGGTGTATTGAAAAATATCTGTCAAAAAAGTTTTGTATAAAATTAACTCAGTGTATTAAATCAGATGGATGGGCATCATCACAATAGTACAGTCACAACATATTCCTGTAAGCTTTTTGTCCATGGATTGCAATGTGCAGTATTTAAATATTCCACTTGTTTTTCATAGCATTTTTCTAAGTTTAATGGAGCATTTAAGGTTTCTAGGTCCAGTTTTTAATCAGTGGGAAGTAGTCCTTTGTGTATTCTAAATTACTTTATAGTGTTCTTAGGCCTAGTCATCACAGTCTGTTAAGTGGTAAACAAAAGGGAAAAGAAAAACTTTTGACCCAAGACAAAGGAGCACAGTTTGCATGTTCCCATTGTGAGTTGTGGATTAGCAGAGTACAGAGCTGTGATTATGTCAAACACGGTGTCTGAAAGCAAGAGGTTTTGCCTTGATAAGGTACTTGTGATAGAGAATTATTATTCAATCCAAACTTCATGTTAATTTTATCTTCTTCCACAATACAGAGGAAAATATTAGAAGGAAGTGTGGTGGGGAAAAAGCCCTTTCCAGCCACTAAGAAATTGTTACAACAGAGAAGAAAAGTCAGTGAAAGTCAGTGAAGTCAGTTGTGGTTTTTTAATGTTAATGGCAAATGAGTGTTCAGTACTTGCTGCAAACTGTTACAGAATGGAAACTGAGCTCACACTGTGGGTTGTGATACAGCTTTTCCTCATTACACCCTTGCTGGACTGGGACACCTGCATTGCCACCCACAAGAGGATCCACCTAAATGGAAGCAGGACTGCACTGGAGCTTAGAGGTCATTGTTCTCCTTGCCCTCTGCTGCCATTAAACATGGTGGTGTTAGGAAGTCAGTAGTCAGAGCCAACTTGTTTAAATTCCCGCTTTTTTCTGGGATGCAAGTATCCCTTTTGCCTTCCCAGCTGCACACACAAACTTGAAAATGAATTTACTTAGTATGGCAATTGCAGCCTGAGTAACCAGGTAACTTGGAAGTGGAGCTGTGAAAAGTTATGAATGTTTCAGTTATCTCTGTGGGGTTTTAACTGAAATGCCCTGTTAATTTATATGCATTCTTCCAAAGATTGCACTGCTAGTATGCTACGCAAAGGATACTTGAACTTCTGTGTTTTAGATTGCAAAAAACCTCTCTCATGTGGGTTTACTGTTTCTATCCCATCAGAGTATTGAATAATATCATTTTACTCAAAGACCAGTTGATTTTTGTTATGTATAAATATATTGTCAAAAGTACAAGGTTAATTTCTCATGACCGTAACACTTAAATTATTGTCCTCTGTGAAAGTTATGAAACACAGTGGGGTTTTATTCTTCCCATACTTCTTCTGCTGAATTTTATTGCTTCATTGTTGAGTGTAATTTTGCTGTATTATTTTCTTAATAAAAATTATAACCTACCTCATCTCATATGAGCAGACATCATGCTTTTATTTTTTTTATTTTTTTTTCCTTTGAGGCCTTTCCTCCCTGAACTTGTAACTATATTTCATCTGTAATACCTTAGTCCCTATTTGTGTGCCAGGAACATAGAGTGTACACCTACATTAATAGCCAGGGAATCCTTCGGTTTCCCTGTCCATCTGAGGATATAGAAAAAATACATACAAAGTTACTGTGTGATCTACTTAATTAGATTTTTACATTTATCATTTACTTTAATATACTTTAACTTCTGCTGCCATATCTATTACTTATATTTTTAACAAATATTGTCGGTTATTAGGGGTTTTCATTAGTTTCACTTTTTGCTGGTTTTGAAATAGCACTTTCAAAGAAGTATATTAAAGGTTTATTCCCTCAGCTTTGTAACTCATTATTAGACTGCAATTTTTATCTGTGGTATAGTTATCTTAGGTGATACATGTACCTGATAGGGGACATGCCCATTTAAAATTTAATTTAGAATTTAAAATTTTAAGGAAATGCTGCAGCAATGGTTGCTTTAAATCATTGTTTATTAGTTTTTTTAGCTTGGATTTTTAATTTAAACAACTGCAGGAAATGGAGTATATTTTACTGTGTGAAAAAAATGCATGGAAATACAGGATTTTTTAAAAATCCATCAGTTTTAAAGTTTTCTGTAATTCATATCAAAATAGAATTTTTGTTAATAAAGTTGGAATTACAGCTAGGAGACTTTAAGTCTTCTGGAATGGAAGAAGGTGCATCAGAATATGCTGCCTTATCTGATTTCTAGGCCAGAAATGATGAAGTTCTAAGATATGGGTCTGAAAAAGATCTAGCTTGCTCTAAATCTAATGATAACGGTCATGATAACTATACTAACCATGAAGATTTCCTTATAAAGAGGGTGATTTTCATTAAAAAATATATGAAGAATGCAGGTTCTTTATGTGTCCTTTCCAAACATTACCAAACTAATTTTGAATAGGAAGCAGTTCTCCAAAATTGGTATGCATACTCAGAAGGAGCTTTACATTAGTATTCAGTTCAAATCATATTTCTTGTGATACTTTATTTAATTTATTTTCTTTTGTTTTAGCCATGGATGCAGATGTGAAGAAAGAAAACCTTTCATCTGTGCAGAAGCTTGGTGTTGAAATGACAGTCAGGTACATGGTATTAAAATATTTCCCTAGAGTATTTCTAGGATTTGTTTGATTTTCATGGAATGACTTTAATGATACTTAATCCATCAACTCATTGCTTTATACCATTTAAATCTAAGATAAACTTTAAGAAAATGAATTCTGACTGGAATTGAAAAAGGTATTAGTACATAATTAAATTATCTTTACAGTTTATGTATGTTATCATCCTCTATTTTTGTAAAGACTAATTGTAATGTGCTAGTAAGATTTACCATAAAATTGCATTATCCTGAATTATGTGTCTTTTTTTTCCTCGCACTACTTCTCTAAATGGTTCTGTTTAGCTAAGCTTAGTTATGTGCCATTTAAACATTTTATTTGGCTGGTAATTTGCAGAGCTGTGATGAAGGAAAAGCTAAAATGTCTGTACTTCCACGGATTGCTATCTTTAGCATTAATGTTTGAATTCTGATTATAATAATTACACGTGCAATATACTTATGTCGCATTCTAAATATTGTACATGAAGAAACTGAGTCGTGTGTGTTAGAGTACCTGCTCCTTCCCACCACAGTCTCTGAAACTGAACTAAAGGGAATTTGGGTGAGGATTTGTAACAATGAGCAGCAGATGTTTGCTGTGTATCCTTTCTAGGTGGAGAATAGAAGGTTTTATTTAATAATTTCTGAGTATATCTACAGCATCGTTTTAGTGATGAAAAACATTATGACAGGTTAACTTTCACGGGCTTATTAAATATGAGTTCTTCCTTTTTAGGAATTAAAAAAAATATATTTAATCTTTAAACAGTTTTGGTTTTTATCTTTTTGAAATAGATATGGAAAATACTTAAACTTGCTAAAAGAAGATGCTGATAATGGGCTGTGTTTTGTGTTAATGAATTGTGAGGAGTTTCTGAAACAACAGCAAAGATCTGTGGTATCTTCACTTTGTATCCTTTCCTGATGGTATAAATCATATAGCCTAAAACTTTCAGTGGAATTTGAACTCTTAGTTTTTACTTTTAATAGAGGGATAGGTGTGTAATACTTATGGAAAGAAAAAAGCTTTTAAAAGCAGCACTTTTACTTTGAAATTTTATTAAGTTAAATGCATACCCAATACACTCAAGAAGATGGTCACCCTTTTGTTCCTATACTTTGTTAGAAGTGCAAATCTCATTCACTTTTGTCATCAACTGTTTTGGAGGGGGATCACATCTTTGAATGTGAGAAAGAGCCTGCAGCAATGCACCTTTGAACATTAATGAGTACTTGTGGTACTCCCACAATACCAACACTTTTAATGATACGGCCCATGTAGTGGTAAGTGGATGTGGTCTGATCAACAGGAGTGCTTAGACTTTTGACTCTTTTAGATCTGCTGTGGAACTTCTTGTAAAAAACGAAACTGATAATATCTGTCGAACATGCTTTGCTATATTCTTTTCTGTTAGATTTGCATACTACTGCTAAATTACACTTCAGGTCTATTAGTCAGAATGTGCTTAATCTCATTTTTAAGGCTTTTACTTTTTTTTTACTCATTTCTTTTACTTTGTTTTTTTCCCATAATTTTAACAACTGTTTTTGTCCTCCACAATTCTCCGTTCCTGCACTTTATAAGCAGACTTGTTTTGGTACAGGTTTTTTGCTTTTACTTGCTTTTTGTTTTCTTTTATTGGTTTAGCTTGAGTACTTTTGGACTGAAAAAAAATTAGTATATGGAGAAAAAAGCTTAAATTGTTTCTCTTAATTCAGTTTGAGAGACAGCTGTGCCTTGATGCTGGCTTCTGTGCAGCTCTGTTCCCCTTGGCCATGTCTAACAACCCAGCTCCTGGCTCTGTGTGCATGGGCGTGGGAAGGAGGAGAGTTGTGGTTGCTGCAGGAGAGTGAGGAGGAGATCTCTGCCCAAGTTCCTTAACCTTCCCGTTCAGGCTGCTTGCAGGAGCACTCTGCTGGCTATGACTGGTTTGCATCTTCCATCTTCCTCATAATGTCAGGGGACAGGGAGAAGACACTGACGTTTCTTCAGCAATTTTCACGTCTTCTTGTTTCAGCATTTCTCTGGCTACCAAGACTGCATTTATCTGTAAGAATTTAAAACCTGATTCTTTCTGAAAGGCTACTTTGAAAGTATACAAATGAGACTTTATTAATTTCCTTCGTTTGGTTTTTTATTGGTTTTTTGGAGTTTTTTTCTAATGCATTAAGTTTTCCTTAAGGCCCCCGAACTAAATACATGGCTTTGAAAAATTCACTTGGAAAAATATAGATCTGATATTTGCTCAAATTTTGTTTAAAAGGAGAGAAGTAGCAGATGGACTGATAGTGAAGATAATGTTTATGAATTTTAAAGCTGGCAGTAAAACAAACTTTGTTAATGGCATTAAACTGTGTGAAGGGTGTGATACTGCTGAATGACCTTTTCTTTTAATTATTAGAGTCCAATAGAGAGCAAGTCCATCCATTTGATTTTTTTTTTTAGTAAAAGCTGTGAAATTTATTTAATACATTAGAGTATATTTAGTAAATTTTAAAAATATACTTTATGATTGACAATTTTAAATTGTCGGTATTCTGGATCGAGGTTGTAATATAGGAAACATCATTTCTATCTTTCATTACCGGGGTTTAAAATAAAACCCTTTGTACATTGTCATGTACTTCTGAATGTTTTGAACATAAACCCTAAACTGTAGTCTCTACCAGAGGACTCTGGGGTATAAGAAGCACAGATTAGATTCTGTACTTCTTCTGCATGCAGGCTTCTTCTTCATGTAAGTACAATCTGTCTTGTCACCAGAAGTGATCACGGTACTGGTCCGTTCAGCACTGAGTCTGGCCTGAGGTTGTTCCAGCATAGTGAAACTTGTGCTGAAATTTGCTCCATTGTGTGAGTGCTGAAAAACTGCTGGTGCCAAGGATTCATTAACTGGGCATTGATATCCAGAGCCTTCCATAGTGATTAAACCTCTGCTGCTTTTGCTGCACAAAATAGAATTTCACTCACACGCTCCACATATACTACAAAGATACCTGCACACAGAAAACAACTTCAAATATCATGGAAGTTCCACTCCACCACTAAATGGGGAAAAAAAAATCCAACAGAAATCAGGTGGTTTTTTTTTTTCTTTGTTCTCTTGTTTAATATATGACAACAGTTTCTCCATCCCTGCTTTGACAATTAAAGCCTATAAGCAATAAGAAACTAGACTGCTAATGCACAGAAACAATCAGGGTATATTTATTAACACTTTTCTTTAGTCACCTACATTTTTTTCTTCATGTAAGTACAACCTATTTTGTTTATCCTGTTTCCTGTCTCTAAAATAATCAGAATGACTTACCTTACATGCAAAAGTATATATTTTTATATATTGTTCTCAGCAAGGGATTACTAAATAACACATTTCTGTAGTATGTAATCCTGTTCCTCAATTTTGTTCTTGATGATGATGATGTTGTTGTTAACCAGGTGCACCTGCCTGTTACAACACTGGAATACGGCATCCATCCAGTCTATTTTTGCACTGCTCACCACATTGAAATGTTGCTGAAAGCTGAGTTGCCCCTTGTCTGTTCAGCTTTCCACATGTCTGGTTTCACTCCCTCCCAGGTAACTGATCAAAGTGTTTTAAAGTATCATCAACCTGTTGACTTAAATCTACAAAATCAAGAACACTGAGGAGCTATTGGGCCTTTTTTTCTAAACAGCACTTGTGTGGTGGTTTTGAAGCTGAGGGTAAGAGATATGAACACATAGTGACTTAGAGCATCTGAAAATAGAAAGCAACTGACTCATAGAATAACAGCAGTGTACTGGAGCTGATGACCTTTTATTACATGTTCATGCAAAAAATTTGATAAAAATGATATATACTAAATCCTCAGATTTAGCATTAAGACTAAACAGAATCTTATTCCCTGGAATAATTATCTAGGAAATGGAGGGAAGTAGGAGGGAAATGGGTAATTTGCAGAAGTTACATAATAGGAAGCAGTTCCTGTGATATTAGAGCAAAACTAATTCTATGTGAGCTACCATAACTATTACAATCAGGCAACACACTATTCTTTCATATTAAAGAGGTGTTACTACAGAAGAATAGTTATCTATAATGCCAGCTTTCACTTTGCCTACTTACAACAATTCTTAGGTAGTATGGAGGCTAGGGATGAAGCATTGTTTGTAAAGATTTCAGTCATGAAGAAGGGTAAAGAGCTCCGTGCAGTGAGTTAGATTGCCAATGCAAAGGACATCTCGCCAGAGTGAGAAAGAGTATTGCTGTGCCAAGGCAAGAAAAATATTTTTCATCTTTTGCCTTCAAAATTCCTTCTTGCTGTGAGATTTGCAGCTGAAGAGACTTCTTAATGGGGGCAGATGCCAGTGTGGTACAGACAGTGCTTAAAGTAGTCAGCTTCGGGTTTGGTCTTTGAGGAGAGAGGAGTGAGAGATGAAGGAATTTGTCTCAGCATAGGAATAAGGTTCCTGTTTGGGAATGGGAAAACACATGGGGACAGTCACTTCTTCAGCTGTTCTGGTGCAAGTTACACTATATGCTTTTTTTAATTGTGTGCACTTAGTAATGACTAGATACTGTTCTAAACTGCTAACAAGGAGTTTTTCACTTATTTAACGAGTTACTGAAATGCCACTCGTGGGTGCCACTGTATCTTCTGTATGATTTTGTAGTTCTACTGCAGCATTAAAAACAAGCTCTGAACTGTGGAAACAGTTTTGATGTTTTTAAGTGATTGTGTGCATCAATAAATACCTCAAAACAGATTTACTGCCAGTCTATGGATGTTGTCATCTAATTAGAATCTTGTTAATTCTGCTGCATATTTTTAAACAGTTCAAGGACTGATTAGCAGAAGATTTGTGGTCTAGAACCAAATGAGATCTGCATTATACATCTTAATACATTGTGATTTAGAACAGAGAAAAGGAGTCACTGTGTTCATACTCACTTCATTAAATGAAAATGTGTCTTAGGGAAGGGCCTAACATTCATATAATGCAGAGAACTACTTTAATTGTAAGGAAAACCCACAATGAGCATGCCTTCATCACTCTCATTTCCCTTTAGGCCACATTTAAAACAAAATGTTGAAAAAAAAATCACCTTTGCTTTTATTGGACTTTGAGTCTCAACCTCAGGAGGTGCTGGAATATACTTGTATAAGTGAGATGCATGGATACAGGGTGTTATATTTGGTCAAATTCAGTAGGAGTCTATTCAAAGGCTGTCCTTTAAAAAATAGTGAAACTTGGCTTCTTTTGTGCTTTATCCCTTTTACTTTCACAGCTAGGGTAACGTTACAGGGAAAAGGTTCTGCAGTATAGAAAAGAGATAAAGCTGTTCAATTATGACTGAATGTATAGAATGATTTAATTATATATCATTTCATTCTTATCTAGATCTGTCTGCAATGGATAACTCAGTGTTTCTGGAATTACATGGATTGGAATGAGATCTGTCACTACATTGCCATATGTATTTTCCTTGGTCCCGATTATCAAATATATATGTGTATTTCTGTGTTCAGACACCTACAGCAAGACATTCTGAAGCACACAGAAGCCCGAGATCTTCAGGTTTTTCTTAAAGTAAGGGTTGCTTTCTTAATTTTTCAACTGCTGAGGAGAAGCAAAGCTCTGAATACTGAGGATATATACATTACTTGATCTGAAACTCTTAGTGAATTTCACTTAGTGATTTTATTTGCTTCCTGGAAGGAAATTGTGCATAGTATTTTCCTGAGAATATCTTCCCTGCATTTTCTACTGAGCGGTTCCCTTCATGAGCAAAGAAAATAGCCGCATTAAGTCATGAGAGCATTTGATTCAGTTCTCTGTGTGTGGGCTCAATCTCATTGAACAAGATGCTCTCCAGAAAGGTGGGTTTGCACAGTGGTCTCTTGCTGAAGCTTGTAGAGATGTGGCACGAAGCTGAGCGAGCTGGTATTTTGAAAAGATGCCAATTACTATACAATCAGGCTCGCAATTTCATATTCTTTCCCTATTATAAATTATATTTGGGTTTGGGGTTTTTTGCAGCTATAGCTGCGTTCGTAAATAGATAGTTTCTTACTCTTCTTCAAAGAGACATTTTTGTCTTTTTCTCTAATCTTTTTTCACTTGTCAAAATTCTTTTGTGAACTAGATATCTGCATCTTAGTCTGTCCTAAGAATAATAGTTTTCTGACTGGTTTGTATCCAACTTACATATTCTTAAATATGAAAAATATCTCAGCCCATTCAGTTTCCTTGAAAAGGTTTGGTACACAGTCTAATGAATGTATTGTTTTGTTTTCCCTGATTTTGGACAATGTGGCTTAAAAACTGCATCTTGGTGGCATCATTGGATAGTGTATGTAAATTATAGAAGAGAGAATTTTGTTGTTGCCACATGCAGTATAAACAGACTAAAGGTTTGGCATGGTACTGTTAAATTAATGAGAAAAAAATGTAAATTAATGCATTACTGGAATATCTGCAATTTATTGAGTGACCACTGCAGAAAAAAAAAGGAGCATACTTAACTTGTACTCCTGCTTTTGATGAATCTTAATTAATTGAAATTTTTTTAAAAAATGAATTGTAGAATGGTCTGGGTTGGAAGGAACCTTAAACATCATCTAGTTCCAATCCATCTTCCACTACACCAGGTTGCTCATAGGCCCATCAAACTTGGCCTTGAACACTTCCAGGGATGGGGCATCCACAATTTCTTTTCAGTGCCTCACCATCCTCATAGTAAAATTCTTCCTCATACCTAACCTAAACCTACCCTTTTTGAGTTTGAAGCTGTTCCCCCTTGTCCTGTCACTACAAGC
>VWZT01008436.1:373635-497730 GCA_013397055.1 Pachycephala philippinensis
TATATTTATGTTCCACCATAGTCAGCCTTCTCACAGTGCATGAGGAGCAACTTGGAAGGTAAAATCTTACTTTTGCTTTGCTTCCATGTAAAGGAGAAGAAATATAAAGACTATTTTGATTTCCTGTTCAGATGCCGAAGTGCAGGTTTCCAAGCCTGAGTAGACATTCTCAGGAGAATTCTTTTTAGCAGAGCTTCATAGTTAATACCCCAGAGGTACAACTTGTGTCCACAGAGAGTGTCTGGTTCCAGAGAGTTTTGTGCAGCACATGCTGCCCTGCCAACAGGGGTAATACTGATTAGTAGATGATGAGTACACAACAGCAATAAATTAACCCTTTTTACCTAACTGTTCTTCAGGATCCTGTGTTTTGTGGTGCATCCTCCTTATCCCTCTAATATAGTGGCCATGAGAAGGAACATTATCTGTTAGTTTCTTTTTCCTGAGGGCACTTTCTTTTACTCTATGTTTTGGAATTAGTAAGAATTATTCACTTGTAGTGGTGCAGAACAGTTTGTTCTGTTTTTATTTAAGCACTTCATAAAGATCTTCCTTTATCATTGATTTTAAAAATACACATCTACTGTTTTTCATTAGAATCTACCTGGATATAAAAGCCGCACTAATAAACTTACGCCATGTGCTGGTGTAGAAATCTTCTTTCAAAAGAATATTTTAGTACCTGCCTTTCCCTTCTTAAAGCTTACTTTTTTTTTCTTAAAAATCTTCAATGAAATATTCTCCAAAAACGAGGTAAACAATGTCTCCATGAAATAAAATTCTCTGATACAAAATGTGTAATTAGAAAAAAACTGTCTGGAAGCAGATATTGCCAAATCTGTATTTCTAAATAAAACATAATAAAATCTATTTTAAACAGCCAGGCTGTGACAATCAGAACAAAATGAGCTATCTTTAGAAGCTTGTAATTCATTAAATTTGAGTTGTACATTTTTTTTTTCTAGCTAATAAGTGCTTTCTATGTGTATTTGTGCAGGAGGAAGCACTCCATGGATTTCGAGTGAGTGATTACTTAGACTACATGGAAAGCTTGGAGGAGATCTACAGACCAATGCTGCTGAAAGACATGAGGACCATAAGAGCACAGAATACATAGATGAAGCAAACAAGCACTTTATTTTACAATTTTGGTTACATCCTTTAAAAGGATGCTGATTGATTGATTGATTGATTCATCAATCTCACCTAAAATCAGCCAGGCTATTGAAATGTACATACTGTAAAACAAGTAAGAAGGGTTTTCAGAATATAGTTTTTCAAAAGGACATAATCTAATTTTGATAACTGAATTTTCCCAGACAAGTTATTTGCACAGCCTCACTTTCAGTTAGCAGAAGGCAGCTTCAAAAGCCACCTGTAGGATGCTGAAATGTCTTCCTTATAAAGCCTTGAAGCTGTTCTCAACTCACTGTCTCTTTGTCATCTCCTTGTAGCACCATCCTAAAGCCTTCATATTTTGCTTAGGTCTGACAAAGAGATTTTTTTTTTATATTTAGAAACAACTACTCATGTGTATTCATGTGCAATAAAAGTCAACAAATGAAAACCAAATTCTCTGTTCCAACTTTGTGGATAATGTTGAGAAAATGGGATGTTCAAATACATGCAATGAAAAAAGACTTGATATTCCTATCTTTTTTTTAAATAAGATAAATAATTTTATGTAATAAAGCATTATTAGCTTTCATGTCTGAATGAAATTAGAATCTTTAAAAATCATTATTTGGTTAAAAAAGAAGGGAAAATATTATGTTTTGATAACACCTGCAATAACATTTTCTTTACAGAATGTCTGAAATCTCAAAATATTTTGATTAGAAATTCATGGTGTAATCAAGTGTTTCGGAAGTCCAACAGGAACCACAAATGCTGAATTTAGATTTATCCAATATAGTTAGCACATTCTTGGGAGACAAACTAAACATTACTGCAAAGTTCCTGAAAAACAGTTTTGCTAGATAAAATGAATATATATACACGAATCGAGCACATATTCAAATTCAAATTATAAAACACAATAGAACCTGCAGTGAAATTTCTGAAATTATATGCAACCTAAGAGTGAACACTGACAAAGGTTTTGCCACTGATTGCTATTTTTCTGACTGTTCATTTCATAAGTTCCCAAGTTTAGCTTTTTTACCTGTCTAGCAAAGATATGTTTAAAATATTTTTGCACTTTTGTGAACTGTGTTAGCTCACCTACATGAATAAAAGAGGCTGGCAATATGAGGAAGGAATTATGACAAGAACTGATAGAACCAAGTGTTTGCCTGACACTGAGGCCAATGAATACTATGACTTCCATAATATCTGTTCTTTTAACCTTAACAGCAGTCTCTCATTTTTAAAGAACCTTATTTTGGCATATATTTGTTGTTTCTTGGTTTGAGATAATAAACATCCAGATGGTGAATAACACTAGAACGCTAATATATACGTGTTTCTAGACAGATCATGGTTGATTAAATATCCTTTATGAAGTAAGACTTCAGTTCCTTTAGCAGCAGCAGAAATTTTTCAGAAAAATAGGCTCTTGTGATAGGCTTATGAGTTACCCAGGGACTCTTGCCATATAAATAGCTGTCATTTTGTATTCCTTGTCCCCCAGCAAAGAAGAGAGAGGTACTGCAGAGCTGATCCTTAATATTAACAACTTTCATCATTATTACATCAAATTAATCTGAAGAGATACAGTACCTAATAACCAGAAAGAAAACTCAAATACATATAGTAGAAGGCAAACAGCCTGACTACCAAGCATTGCTACTGATAAAAGCAATTTTTGCATTGCTTCCAGCAATTCAATCAACTGTAGTTTCCCTACCTGCAAAACAGCTACATTTTCATACAGTCCATATATGCTGAGATGATTAATTAGAGAACATCCATAAAACATTTAGTGCATGAAAATTTTATGTGAATGCTAAATCTTGATACCTGGTAATAATTTAAAATTCTGTTGTGCCCTGTGACAGAAACAGGACATTGACACATATTACAAGTAGAGTGAAATAAAGCTTGAACTGATGGGCAAACCAGTGGCATCTTCTTTAGATCCATGACAGTCCGAAAACAAATAACCATTTTAGCAACAGATACATGAAGACATGCTCACATGCTATATTACCTCCAGTCTGAAGACTCCCTTATCCAGCTTTGCTGGTTGATATATAAATTTCTCCATTCAGCTGCCTATTTTCTTTCAGGGAGCTATTCTACTGAGATGTAGGCAGTTTCTGTCTCTAAATCTATTTGTATTTTTCTGGTTGCCTGTTCCAGCTGCTTCTTCCTTGCTTTCCATCATGATTGTATTTACCTCTCTCAAACTTTTTCTCTGTTATTTTCAGCTGTCTCGTTGTTCCCAATCCCCAGTGACAACCCAAGCACTAAAAGATAAGAAGTATTTCCTTGCTTGTACCTAACATGTAACTAAACTTGATTTAAAATAAACATAATAGTGCAAAACCCCCAAAAGAAGACACTAAATAAATCCCCAACTTGGAAAAACAGTTGTAGGAAGACATGACCCTCCCAAATATGCTGTCAGCAGTCCTGACCCAGGCTCCTACTGGAGGCAACTGAGCACTGCTGCCTCTGCCTGTCTGTCATATCCCCCTGATCATTGGCTGGAATACCATGCTGGATAGAAACATCTGTTTTATTTCTAAAAGATATGCAGTTTCCAAACTACCTCCTTCATCTAGTCTCTGCAGCATGAGTCAGCCTTTTGGGATAAAAATCAGTAATATCTAAAAATATTTTTCAGCTCTTCATGTCTGCCCAGTTTCCTTTTGCCAAATTATTTTATTTCTGGAAACGTTGAGTACCTTTCTAAAAAAATACAATAACGCATACTTTTTTTCAGTAAAAATTATAGTTCTGCAGGTAGAAACACTTTCTTCATTACTATATACAGTGTTCAAGCAACAACAGAAATACTGGCAGTGGAAGCAAAGAGAAACTTTAAAACAAAATATTTTAGATGTAGTAGGAAAAAAAAAATGGATTAATGGTAAATAGTTTCACTAAAAATTCTGGGTTTAGCTGTTTTAATATGTCCAGCTCAATCACTAGGACAACAGATAAAAATTATCTTTTCTAAACCATTTTGTGTTGTCTTAAAGTACCTTTTAGCTAATCCATAGCAATTGTCCATAGATTCAAGAATAAATGGTAATGACAGCATGCATTTTCCCTTTCAAATTATAATATCTACCTATATATCACATTGGACTAGAACTGAAGATAAAATTTTAGCTAGTTTGAGCTGATAAAAATTCAAAACTTGTTTGAAATGTAACTGTATTTGTGCCAGGAGAAGTAGCTATCATTTATTTCCCATGAGAAAGTCATTTGGAGAGCTGCAGTGTTTCTGCAGATCAGTGGACTATATTTATGGCACTTCTGGCATTTTGTTTATTAACTGATTATACATAAGTAGACAAAGATACAACTCTTCCAAGATAGATTACTCAAGCTAGTTTCCAGTATTTCTAATGACATTTCCATATACACAGATCCTGTCCTTTCAGAGTTCATTTTTGTCCAACACCTAAGCGAAAGGAGAACGATTCTTTACATTTCAGATCATGAATGAGGTACCAGTTATATTACTTCACCTAGCAAGAACAGATTCAAAAAGTTTTGTATACTCAGCAGGAAAAAACATCTCAGGGAAAAAACATCTTCCCTGTTCCTCTAATAACAAAACACCAGTAAATTAAGAAATCCCCACAGCTCCAGAGCATAATGTTGTTTGATTCAGTTTCAAAAAAACAAAAGGTCTTAAAGCATAACATACAGAGCAGTGGTACATGGGGAGGTATCAACACAGTTTGAAAAATTAGTTTAGATGGTGTTAAATCAGGAACTGACACCTGACTAATATTTCATAAGGTCAGTTTCCTGTCCAGAAATAGAACAAGACAAGGAGAATACATGAAATTCACTTAAAATGATGAATGAGGAAAGCAGGCTATTTTGGAGTAGTTTTTTAAGGAAACAAACACCACAGGAATAAAAACACCAAGGGAAATTAACCATTTTAAAGAAATCAGTGTTTCCTCCCTCAAAAGATTTCATCTGTTCTTGGTATTTTCTCTGCTCTAACTCAAAGCCTGTCATGGCATCAGATTAATCCATGTTGTGGGGAATAAACTAATTTAAAATTTGACTCAGCTTTTAAAATGCTGCTTTAGTTTTAATACAGACATTCACAAGCACAACAATCCATTTGAACTTCCCTCTCCTCAAAATTTTTGAGGGTTTAGATACAGTTAATCTTTTGGAGCTATCCAGGCTACCTACTGCCACACAATTTTCATTTAGAAGGCAAATTACAAGTGTTTTTTTTCAAATCAACCTTTTCTTGATTTGTAAAACCCACTGTTGTGAACAATGCCATGATGTGTGTGCTGGCACAATTTCTGACATGAATTTTCTAGGTAAAGATTTCTGCTCCAAAAGAACTTATTCCCCATTTTGATTCAGGATGGTGTTTGCTTATAATGCCCTTTTTCCTCTAGCTCTAGATCAACAGAGAAAAGCCTCCTGTTAAAAAATAGGAAACCAAAGTTTGGAACAAATACAATTTTGGCAAGGAATTCCTTCTGAGGGAAATTATAGACCCATGAAGCCAGTTGGACCATCTGTCTAAATCACTTTGGAGTCATTCAGATATTTGTACGAAATTAATTTTGTACAGAACCTGGAAGTGAGAGGAAACCATGGTCTCTAGATATCCCAACCCTTTCAGACTCCCATGAAAATTAAATTTGATGAATTTTCAGCCAAGTCACTTGGAGCCATGCAGCTTTCTCCCTTACAGAAACTAGTTTTATATCCTGAATAATTGCCTTGACCTTCAACATGCAGTAGACTTGAAGCTTCCAAAACATCCTGAACTGAAGGAGTGGGAGAATCTCAGTGTAGTTCTGTTCTGAATCTCAGCCATTGTTCTGTTTTTAGCCTGCAACACTGCTGCAGCTACCACTCTGGCTATTCTTACTGCCAGCTGTTTCACACAGCTATGGACAACATCATGCAATACTAACATGTTATGCTGAGGAAAACAATGATATCTTCCACCCTGAATCAGCTAGCTCATCCTCTGTGGTGAATAATAATTGGACTGTTTGCCTCATCAGAATCTTGACAACAGATTTCATCAAGTATTTTCCAAAAGCACAGTGATTCTTTTCAGAATGACAAATCCTTTTAAATCTCTCCCATAAAAAATAGTCCCCCTCTGCATCAGCACTGCCCCCCAAAATTACAAGGAATTGTTTTAAATGTGATACTCATTATAGAAAGAGGGTAATAAAGAACTCCTGGAACATGACCTTTTGGGCAGCTAAAACAACTTAACAAGCTGCTACCTTCTGTAATCCCTGCCTCTATGATAAATACTTTCACTGCCTGCACCACTCTGATTCTCACCAGATCCTTCCACTAGCCAGTTTATATAATTTAAAAGCAGAAGGACGTTGTCTTATTTTGTGAGGGTTGTTTTCTAGATGCTCAGGTGGAGTGTGGGAGCCCCATCAGCGTTGCTAGGTGAACCTGTAACATGACTAATAGTGTACACATGGAAAAATGTCTCCTCCACCTGTGTCACAAGCACTTAAACTGTCATTTGTTACAGTAGAGAAGATGAAAGTGTCAAAATCCCAAAGTAAGAATAGTTTGTTTCCCCCAACATAAATTTAATTCTACTATAAATTTCAGCCACTGAAAAAGTTTGAAAGATTTAAAGAAATACATTAACATTCTTTGTGGTATAACATGGTCTCGATTGTGAGCAGCCAGTTTGACTTGACTTTAAAAGAGCAGAGGAGGTAAATGTCAGAACTGGTCTTTCAAATGACCCTTTCAGAAGATAGAAATGGGCAATAAACTAGAAAAAAACCCACATGTTATCTCTGATTCTAACTAAGAAAACAAGCTCAGCACCTACAACAAAACAAAAGTTTTCCTTTGGGAAAATCTCAGCTGAGACCCCCAGCAAATTTTCTTTGGCACATAGCTTTTCATTCAGCTTGCTGATTGAACTGTCCTTTTCCTCCACTGTCTACCACAGCTGCCAATGTCTATCCCTAAATTCTTTGTATACCCATGTCACTTATACCTTTTTAAAAAACAACAGCGAAGTTACACAGCAATTGCAATAGTCGAAGATCACAAACTCATGTTAAAGTTTGTTATCTTCAAGAAGGGTGCACTCCAACCAGTAACTGTAAAGGGGTACTTCAGCCATTACTTACAAATTCCAGGTTAATGACAATACAGTCAACTCAGGTTGATTTTGGAGTCTCACTATGTGGTTTTGGATCAGCCGGGTTTAGCTTTCCTCCAGCCTCTCTGACACTAGCCAGAGGTTCTTTGCACAAGGGTCTGTTCAGCCTGCTACTCTTTAACTTAAAAGTATGAGCTGTATGGAGAACTCCACACATACATCTTCAAATGTCTTTTGACAGGAAAGAGTTGTGCTTAGTTCCTCATTCCGCATCCGTCCTCATGGGCAATGGCATGCAAATCAAGTTTTCTGTGCTGCAGATCCACAACTGTACAACACAGAGAAGAATGTTTGGTCCCACTCCACCTTAGCTCATGCAAGAGCTTCCGGAAAGAGCCTTCTCCTTAGTATTTGTACCAGCAGTTTCTGTTGCCATTTCAAATAATTTCAGGACATGGGACAGAATGTATGAAGAATTCCTTGAAATACAGTAGCAATCTCATGGTTTGTGTTTATGAAAATGTCAGTCACAAAAAGAATGTACTGCTCATGGAGGCCAAGGGACTTAACTGCACTTTATCACTGTAGCAAAACATTCAACTCTGCCATGTAGTAAAAGCCAATATTGGCAAATTTTAGTTTTATTTAATCCCGCTGACAATTTCACTGAGATTACATTCAGTTATTTGCAAATTCTACCTCAAAGTTTCATCTGTGAATAGAGAAAGCAATGCTAAGACTTACTAAATCTTTTTCACAAAAAAAGGTAAATTGAGGAATTTAGACTAGATGTGATGGATAAGTTAATATGTAGCTTTAGAGTTATTTAATCTGTCTGAAGAAATTAAAGCTCTGTGTGTTCTGCTTGCAAAGAAAATTTTAGCATTATAAGCTCAGTGCACAAGGAAAGCACTTAATTTAAAACTATAGCTTGGAAAATACATGCTTTTCTCTGTTGGCCTCAAACTAACATTATATCAAGATACATCATTACCTATACAAAGAACAGGCTTGGGAGTTTTTTTAGAAATATCTTGCTTTTATTAATTCCAGAGCAACTGACCTAATAAGATCCCAGTTTTTCTTCTGATAGAGCTGAATGTTGGGTAAAGTTTCTAGCTGGATGTCAATATGGAGAGTGAGAACTCATAAAATTCAGCAGAACTTTGAGCAAACATACTTTGATAATTTGTGAGGTGACTGTGCAGTTTGATAGATTGCAATTATTATCAGTTAAAAGCTCAATGCTTTCCACAAAGTAATCAGCCAACAAAGATTAGCTCATTATGCAAATATGGGCCGTGAACACTGTGTGCACAGTAGTGTAGCAAAGACGCTGCACTGGCAGCGAGCTACTTAAGGTACAGAGAGAAACCAGAATTTAAAACAGTAAATGTAATAATAAAAAACAATTAGAAAGAGTGGAAAGATTAGGTCTGAGACTAAGAAATTAGAAAAGAAATAACTATCAAATTAGTATGCCAGCATGGAGCTGGAAAGCAAGGCCCTTCATAAAATAATCAGAGCACAACAGGGACCATCTGAATTTAAAATTGCAGTTTCAATGGATATGAAAGCATCATCTGCCTGCAACAACAATCAGCCCCTAGGGGTACATGAGCTCTTACCCTACTGTAGAATAATGTTTTCTGTGCAATGCCTTGCTATGTTTACACTGCCAAACATTTCTTGACAGAATCCTTTTTTTACAAGTACCAGTGTATTGACCTGAGGCAGCTCTTTTGAAACATCTTACAGTGAAGAGTTCTCTATAAACACATGGCTGGTATTTTAAAAACCCTGCTTGCCTTACCCAAGATCAAGTTCTTTCAGCCCTCCCAGTCTGGCTATTCTGAAAGTGGTGGCAACTATACCAAGAGCAATCTTTCAGGGAAGAGTGATCAACTTTGAACTAGCACATCTTTTCCCATCTCCATGTCAGCCTAACCAGTTCAAATCTCACTGAAAAACTGCAAACTCTGAACACGTTCTTATAAAATGGAAGTGCTCAAGTACTTCCAGGTTTTTCAATGAGAGAAAAAAAAAAATCTACTGGAAGTCCCAACTCTACACATTTGCTTAGATATATTTATTCCAATAGCACTAAAACAGATAATAATTCTTGGAAACTAGCTCAAAGAAACATACTTGTTTCAAAGTTTGGCTCACCACTCAACACCTGGCATCCAATTCCTTGTGTAGGCATTCAAATTTCCATATGTACTCAGATCCTTCTGAAGGTATTGTTCATATCTTTAGAAGGATCAAAGCCTTTAAAAATGTTGTTTGGATGTTTCACTGCCAACCATGGGTGTGTGCCATAAGAATTTGCTCAGTTTCTTTACAGTATTTTGGTCATTCAGTCAGTTCAGATATACATCACTGATACATTACCATTCAATATCTAGCTGCAAACTGTTCACTGCTTTACAATGTGATCTTCTTCAGGCTTTATCCACAAGCCACCAATAATCCATATCTCAACTGCTTTTGCAAAGCAGGAAGCAGTAATGGATTTTAATTAGCCACCTACAGTAGGCAAGCATTCATTCAGGAGACTTTCATTCAGGAGACTGCTTTCTTTCTCACTCTCGTCAAACTGTGACTAACTGCATCTCATTCTGCAAGAGCTATTTGTTTCTTTGTGAAGAGAGAATGCTCTTAAAGAAAATCTGCTCAGAAATGCAGCAATGCATCACTCCGCCTGGTCTAGAGATGAAAGGTATGAAAGCTCTTAAGGAGAAAAGGATGTTCATCAAAGAGAAGGAGTTCAGACTTGAAAAAAAAATTAACACCCTTCATGAACAAAAATGTAGGGATTAAACACATGCATAGTTTGTTAGAAAACATATTGCTTGTTGTATATTAGACTGAAAGTGAAACACGAGTCTTAGAACCTGATATAGATGAGAAGTTTGCAAAAGAGGAATTATAGAGGAATTAATTACAAAATATTTTGGTTTCTCAAATTTCCAAGTAAACACCAAAATTTAATGGAGAAGGAAGGAGTGAAAGAAAAAAAAAATCCTCAAATCACCAGAAATAAATAAAAATGCAGATAGACAGTGATCTTTTGCTGATTATCTTCTAATATGACTTAAAGTTTCAGTTCCACACATCTGTCCAATGCCAATAGAAGAAACATATTTATAATTTATGATCCTGATGAAATTATAATACAGGCCACTTCCCATAACACCAAAAGAATTAAGAGCCAATTTAAGAATATTTTGACTAATCTGCCTTTGATATTGTAAGATTCACTGCTGTTCTCTGATCTAACTCTGTAGACATTTCAGCCTGTGAAACTTCAGGCAGGGAGATCTCCAAACCAAACCCAAACTCTAAAATTTACACTTGGCTCTTCTACAATTCCTAGATCTATACCATGTAATATCTAAATCTTGGGTATAATCTCAGCCTGCCTGCCTGTGCACAAAAGAGGTCAGTAAAAGGAATTTATACCAGCTACTACTGCTACATGTATAACATTTCCAAAGAAACTGTCAGGATCTGTTATTTCACAACCTAAGGCCTCTGTGTTTACTAGGAATACTTTTTCAACTTCACCTCTGTTTCTGTACTGCTTGTGCACACTACAGTGGCCCTTATTTGTACTGCTTCAGTTTCCCTCGAGTCCAGTTTGCCCATGACACCAGAGCTGCTGTGGATTAAAGTAGTAGAGATTAATGAATTACAGGCCAGAGCTCTCTGACATAAGCTTTATAACTAATAACCCACCCCAAATCATATCAGCACTCAAACACTTATTTGAGTAGCATTTCTCCTCACTCTCCTTCTGCTTTATCTCCAGGAGCCAGGCAGGAGCATGCAGAGACGCAGCCTGAGTGAGGGCCAGTTTGTCCCTGGCTCCATGATGACATATGCCACTTCCAACATGGGTTCAGACTTGCTGAGTTCCCTGCAGATCATTTGAAACACAGAGCTCTTCAGTTTTTTTTGATATAGTGTCTTTCTGAACCTTTGCCAAAAAGTGAGCTTGGTATTTTGCATTCAAAGCTAATATTTTAAAAATCAAAAGAGCAGCAAGGCAGGTGCTCCAGCAGTCTAGTGTGGGAACCACACCAAGAACAAAGCAGTAAGAATATTTTGGCCATCCTTTCCAGGTGTCTGCATAAATGAACACTACAGTCTCTTTCTGCCTACTTTTTCCTCCCCTCTTCTACAGCATTTGTGCCAGACTGAAACAGTGGCAACTTGATGGGCTGGCAGCTGGCCAGTGTCAACCCAACACAATCTGGTTTCTTCTGATATTGCTAATCACCTGATTCCTGCTCTTTAAGAGGAAATCAAATACATTGTCTCTAATTCTTACAGCTTCTTTGCTTTTCTTCCACACAGAAAGTGAACAACTATTTCTGGTATTTTCCACGTCTTTGTAACACAGGAGTAAATAATGTAACTCTTTGGGTTTTGTTGCCTTTTTTTTTTTTTTTTCAACAGGTAGCATTTACCTCATTCCCATCCTTTCATGTGTTACTTTCCCAGTATAATGATGAATGGTGTCATGCAACTTTTGCCATTTTCACAGCATCATCAATGGCCAAATTCAGCTTAAGGCAATTTAAGAATTCAGCTGTTGGAAAATCTCATTTATTCTAACCCACTTGAAAGGATAAACCAAATCGTAATGCGTGATCAGCTGAACAGATAGCAGGATTTGCTACAGTGGCTGTATTAAGAGGGCATTATTTCCAAATGTAGAGAGAAAAATATGTCTATGACAGTGAATACAGACTGAAATTTTGAAGGTCTTGCCAAAGTCCTGTTGCATTCATGTTTGATCCCCAGTTTTCAAAGGCCAAAGTAATTGATCAAAACATAATCAACCAAACCTTAACCGAATACCTGGATAGAATTTTCTTTAATGCTGATACTTGTGTGTATAGCAGTACAGCAGAGAACATCACACTGATCAATTCTGCATGTTCATTTCTGAAGTACAGAAACTGTGAACTCAGCGATTTGTCTTGCAGACATGCAAAAACAATCCAAAGACACCTGTACAATGAGTTATAGTCAATTTTCACAGGCTGATGAACAAATCTATTTATGAGTAAATTACCTGAACCTTGCATACAGTACTTGGCAAAAAAATTAACAGACTTTGCTGATTTTCCTTACCATTTTTCACAATATACAGATTCTTCTAGCAGTAGATTCCTGTTTTCAACACTCTTCAGGACACACACCTCGGTTCCACTACTGCCTCTTCAGCCAGCACAGGTAAACCAAACAACATTTCTTATTATGGCCTAAAACAAGTTTCTCTCCAGATTGCATCCAGACTGATCGATAAGTACTCATTTGTGGTTATGGTCTTGGGACCCCTCATGCTCCTGTGCCTATACTTTCAAGGCTTTTGTTACCATCCCAGTATTGTCATTTGACTTCCTTAATGGTTCTGAATTATCTTTGCCCTGAGGTACAAACTCAGCAGACCTTATTTCTGACTGCTACACACATTTATTACAGGGCAGCTGGAAATTTGTCCTTTATAGCAGTGATTCACTAAGAGAATCTGTCAGTACAAAGCATGCATTTATTATCATTTATTTTGTCATGGAAAAATATAGATTCCCAAAGGTAAAACTTTTGCCAGTCCATGAGCAGTTAATGACTTTCAGCAACATGTGATGTCCCTGACCAAAAGAGTACCTGGAAAGGACATGTGTCATCGGTATTTCTGTTTCACAAAACACCCTGTCCTTTTCTTGACCCAAGAGGTTTTCATTATATTTCCTCTCCCCTGACCAGCTGAGAGGAGGAGTTATAAAGAAGTTTTGGTGGACACTTGATATCCAGCTGGGGTCAACCCAGCCACACTGGTCTGGAAAAAAGAGAAGTGTCTTAAAAATGTTGTCTCAACAGACACCAATTATTCTGTTTTAAAGGTGTTTTATTGGTGCAAACTTTTCTGTATTAAGCAAAGCAATACGGGGCACACCACAGCAGACCTGAATGCTGTCTACAAACAGCCCCAGGGGAGCCATTACCACCATCTATTGCCTTAGGCCAGTGATTGCAGTTCAGGATTCTTTCCCTGTTGATGCATCATGCCAGGTATTGAAATAAGACTGAGTAGAAGCAAATTGAGCTGTATGTCAGCATGGGTGGAATTTTAATGAGAACAGAAGCTCCTTTTGCATCATCAATATTCCCAGCAAATTTTCTCTTTTTCCATGGATATCAGAGCAGCAGACAAACTTCCCCAGTTATATTCTCCAATAGAAACAGACAGGCTCTTATTTTAGACCTCATAAGGATTCTACCATCATCCATTAAGTGCTATGTTTCTTCTTCTCCCTTAGAAAAAGAAAATTCAGAAGGTTTCAATTCCTCCCTTTTTAATTCTGCTCTCCCTTCCCCACTGTCCCCACACAAATAGCAAATGAGAGGGATATACACCCTCTGGAGCAGCCCCTACCCAAGCTCATTACCCTTCCAGCATCATCACCTGAGCCACGACTGCAGGTTACAGGCAAGTGAATGGGCACTGGTGAGATGCTGAGGTGTAGCTGCCAGCCAGCCATGCTTTCAGTACCTCCTGCCAGAACTGAACTTTCAGCTGCTTAAGAGTTCATTCTAAGTTCACACTGGCCTCTGATGAATTCAGGGTAATTTTCCCATCTACTTCAACAGCATCGATAACACACTTCTTGTTCTTCCACCTTTATTTGTATGTAAAAGGGAAGATTTGGTGGCATATCTTTCACATGCTCAGCAGTACTTGCTATGGGGAAAGCACTGAGAAAATTACAAAAAGGAACAATAATCTTACTGTTATCACCTTGCTGTTTTAGCAGCATGCTAAGAGGTACACGTGTAAAAAGATTACAGAGGGCACTGCAAAGCTCTAATATTTAATTTTGCTTCAAAATATCCAAGCAGCCTTTACTAATTTCATTGATGGTTACAAAAATGATATCCCTAAATTAACAATGGATTATTACCAACATTTTTCACCTTTCCAAGAAAAGCAAAGCAGTTGTTCCAAAAGATTTAATTAAAGGTGCATTAAGCCGGAAGCATCAGAAAGAAATACTTGCACTATTAACATTCCAGTTCCACTTTAATGGTACTGGCTTTAGCAGCAGGTCAGTAACAAACTCAAATTTTTCATTACAAGGTAATAATAAAGAAACCTAGCCAGTCATCTATTCCTTCCTTACTTAGCACAATTTTCTTTTACTCTATTTGTATGTCACTGTTTGTTCTCTCTATCCTGCAATGCTGTCTGCAATGATTAGCTCTAATTCAGTCCTAAGCTCTGAACCAGACATTAACATGCCAGACCTGCACCTGGGACAAGGTCAGCTCTGCCAGCAGCTGGATTTCTGAAGGTCCCAGATGATTAGCTCATTCCAGGCTTTTTAATGTCATCCCACCTAAGTTTTCTAACACACCACAGTATGGCATAAAATGGTCGAATTTTTCTGTGAGGATGCCTGGTAATCTAATAGCAGCTGTGAGAAAGAAGGGAGACTGTGAGCAGGTATCAATTTTGTGTGTGCAGTGTGTCAGGGAAAACTGACATTTGGTTCTTTTTGATCAGGAATTGATCGGTCTTCAACTCCTAGAGAGTGACTTGGTGTCTGAGCCTCTTTGAGGTATTTAGGATCATCCTCTGGGCTCCCAGAAATATCAGAAATATAATCCCTTTTAAGAAAGTAACAGCCACTGTCAGAAGTTCATACTTTGAGAAAGGAGGGAAATAGAATATGTCCATTTTGCCTGGCACCACGGTCTTGATAGGCAGTGAGACACTTCTTACAGAATGCCATTGCTGATGAATTGATGCAAAACTAACACAGACAGCTAAAAAGGCAGATGAGGAAAACAAGGAACTGTTCATATTTCTTTCCCTGTCCCCGTAAGAACTGATGTCATGCTTCGGGGACCATTCATTTACAAGTTGTCCCTTATTTGCTGTCAACATAACTGACACTCATTTGATCAACCCTCCTTATCCTCACTCAGAATCAAATTGGTCCTTACCAAATATGTAGAAAGATTACATTTCTGTGAATAGAAGTAACGATTCATGATCAGTGCATGCAGAAACCATTGCAATACATGGATAAAGGTATCAAAAATTAAAAAATTTTCCACCCTCCTCAATTCTAATAGAAATTGCAAGAGAAATTTTCTATACATTTTTTGCGTTTGAGGTAGAATGAGAAAGCATACCTTTTTCCACTATTGTTAAGTTCTGATTTATTTTTTAATAACAATTAAGCTTAATTATGGCTTCGTGTTTATCTCATTGCAAGCGCTAATTCTATGCAAAACTATAAAAGACTCTTAGAAACTTAAAATTTTATGAATCACCATTTAAGGATCCAAATTTCTTAGCTGAGACATTTCCCGACTTTTCAGCAATGCTCACATCAGGTTATGCAAAAGTGATATTCCACAGTAACACAGCATGAAGAGGTGACTGTGGGTTTCAAATGTTAGATTGTCATACGCTTAGAAACTAACCAGAGGTATAAATGGACCTAACAAAAAAAGGCCCCAGCCAATGCTTCTTCCAAGAAATGGTGCAGATTTCTAAATACCTCATGCGATTCTGTAAATTTTGTGATCCTCTAACTAAAGTATATAAAACTGTTTCTCTTCCACATTTTGTAATTTATTTATTTCTGCATGCATCCCAGCTGACAGTCTTGATCCCCTCACTATTCATTCAGCAGAGACTGGAGAGTGAGACATATATAAGCTACTCTGAAAGACCTATACTGGGAAAATATTTCCTTTAAATTTTTTCTTTCCTTTCTTTAGCTCAGTAAAATCAAGAGAAACCCTCAAAACAGAGCCTACTGGGTATCCTGGAGTCCATTTAAAAGCCTTCCCTGAGGCTGTTTAAGTTGTTGCTTCCTGCTGTAGGCATTAGAGTATGAGGACACGTTCAAGAGCTCCTTTTAGCAAATATTACTGTACTAAAACTTCTACTTCCTCAGATAAGTATGAAAAAATAAAAAAGAAAAAAGAGAAACTTTTGGTTCACCGATCTCCAAGTATCACAACTTTTCATAAAGCACAAAGCACAAAGTTCTATTTCAACAGAGCCTTTTGGGACAATGTAATTTCTATTCTACAGCAGCACACAAGGAATGATGTGTCTATGCTGTCTCCTGGCAGCACTGATTATACTACATCTTTTAAACCTGTTATCAGCTCAGACTGAATACTGATGCCTTTCTGTACAGGTTGGCACAATTTGATGAGAAAATCACCCGTTCCTGAGGGTGAACTTTACTGGCATTTTCTAATGCGTTGAGCTCTCACTGTCCCCTCAGGGGCACATTTGAGGGCAGAATATAGGCAGCAGGTCTAAGGGCAACTCCGCCCCACAGTTTCCTCACCCAGGGCAGTACCTGCAGGCTGGACATGTACAAACTCTTACAGTTGCCACCTTTGTATGAGAAAGATCTTTCCTGGAAGAAGCAATATATGGGACTGCACTGCAAAGAATTCCCATTTTGTCTGCCTGTTATGGCCAACTATCTTACCTCTTATAGCCTTATACCGTTGTCTCTCCATCTCCTTCTCCCTCCAAAATCAATCCTACAATGATTTACAGTTGCGGAGGATATTGTCTCTTTCCTATAACTCCATTTTTCGTTCAAGAAGAGATGAGAAAACTCCCAGCAGGATGAATGGAATATTAAACCTGAGCAGAGACAATGCTCTCTTGACAAAGTGGTCAGTGCTTCATCAAAATATCAGGCAACTACAAAAATTAACCCATAAGAGGCTCTGCTACTAAGACTGCATAATGAGGATTAAATTTGAACAGTGGTTTTAGCAATAAAAAGTGTGAAGATACACAAACAAGTAAATGCCATGGCACTCTAACAAAAAATGTGAAAACTTTGGTAAAAAAATAACAAGCCAAAACAGATATTTCATCTGCCTTTCCTTTAAACACAGATATATGGAGTCTCTGGCTATCACAATGCAGGAGTGGAGTAAAAGCAGAAGTGCTAGATAAAAGCTGAAATAGGCTGCAAGTTGAAAAACACCCAAAACAGGTATTTTAAAAGCCCATTAAGAAGAACAGACTATTCAAAAAAATCCTGAAGTGCTGTTCTGCCCCTTGGTAAAAGTTTAGACTTCACATTTCAGTCCCAGAAATGAGTAGCAAAAAGAGCAAAGGGCTTATCTTTTCTGTTCTTAGCCTCACTACAAGCTTTCTTAGTAGAAGCCTAGTCTCCATTCTAGAATCACAAATTGAATTCAGCTGAAAAGATGTAATGCATTTGGCCTCTAGTTCCCTTGCTCTCAATAAATAGACACTTTACGTGCTAGGAAAATTGTTTCAGGCCACATCTAGAACGCACAACCTACACCACAAATGATATTTCATTATAAAAGCAAGCGATTTTCTCCAGTTTTTAGTGGAAGCAATGTCATGACTTCAGACTTATGTGGCATTTCTAATTTAGCTAACAAGGGCACTATAAACCCAGATGTTGCTAGCGTTGCAAGGATGTGAAGCTGACCTACTCACTGCTTCTGTTTTCCTTTGGAACTGATAATCCACCTCGGGATGTGTAATGAACAGATCTGCAAGAAATTAATCTTACTAGGGTGAGTAAAGATGTCTCAGACTTTTTTGTTCTCACCACTTCAAAAATCATTCTCCCCTGCTGGGTTTTCTGTCAGAAACAGAGTAACTTTCTTCTATTTGAAGTGCAGTTAAAAGATTTTCACCTTGGAATGAAAACTAGCCAAATCACATCATTTGGAAGCTAAGTTAAATGATGATAGAGACCATGCTAGATGAAATTAAATGATGATAGAGACTTTTGACTGTCACTAAATCTGTGACCTACCAGGCCCACAATGACTCCATCAATGGCCAGACACATAACTGTGTACAAAAAGGTGGCAATGTTCTTGCTAAGTTGAAACTTTCAATACCGGCTATAAAACAAATCCACTTCCACAGAAGACTTTGCCTGAAATCACCTTTTTTATTGTTGTAGTTGAGTAATAAATACATCAATTAAAGAATATAGTTTTATCCTCTTTAGTCACTGACAAACAGACTGTATCATCCATATGGACAAAATGTGGCACGTGAGGAAAAATCCCCTGTGTTAGCATTTCTTGTCAGTCCATATGCTCTGCATAGTGATTACATATGGATCACCATCCACAAAGCTGCCATTCTATTCCGTGTTGCTAGCAAAGAGATGGACTATGATGCATGTGGCCAACAAGCATGCATAGTAAGGAAAGATCTACTTACTGCTACCTGAGATCCAAATAGCAGACATGACATCAAACGCCTTGACAGCAAGCATTTTCTCAGGGAAAATGCACTGGTTCTGGACATCCAGGCAACTCTTTACTGGTCTCCTTACTGCTCTGTGAGGGCCTTTCCTCATTTCTGCCCCAAAACCTAAACCACCCCGTAGTCAAAGAGCCATGCAACTTGATCCCAAACCCATCCCAACTCCTTCTAGCAATACACAGAATACAGTCTTACCTTCAAAACTGTCAGTGAGGTGGATGGATGATTTTGAGGGAATTAGAATGTAAGTGTTCAGGCACTCCTAAAAGGACAACATAAGTTCTCTGAACAAACCTAGCTGTAGATAAATTGAGGATTAAGGGACATTTGGCAGTAAGGATTAAAGCACTAGTAAGAAAACAGCTTTTACAGAAAAACCACAAATCTTCAGGCTGATATTTCTAACCTAATTTTATTCTATGCTTTCATACAAAGGTATTACACAGCCTGTGTAAAAATTGTCAAAATTAGAATCAGGTGTTGAGATACACAAGGAGAAATTAAACTGCCTAATTAATTTGAAATTGGCTCAGGGAACCTGAAAAAGAAGCAGAAGATTCTTAGAACAACTTCCGATGAAACTGATGAACATTGAGAGAAACAAAGTAGAGACAGAAAGAAGCATTACAGCCCCATTTAATTTAATGTAAACTAAGCTAGCAAGAGGAAAACTAAAAAATTTCAGCAGCAAAAACAAAAACAAAAAATGACAGCTTGAGCAGAAAGGGGCACAGGGAGGGCACTGAAGCCCAGACAGCTCAAACAGGGAGCAATATCATCCACTCAGCAGAAAGCCACTGCCTCTCCAAGCTCTGCACCCACCATGTCTGATCCAGCTGCCCAGACAGAGCTGCAGTGGGATATTAAGAAAAATTTATGCACCAAAAGGGTTATCAAGCTGCCCGGGGAAATGGTGGAGTCACCACCCCTTGATGTATTTAAAAATTGCATAGATGTGGCACTTAGGGACATAGTTTAGTGGTAGACTTGGGAGTGCTGGGTTAACAGTCAGACCCGATCTTAAAGGTCTTTTCCAACCTAAATTATTCTATTCTTTGTAACCTATTGAAGTGCATGGTTTCTCAGCAGCTAATAATTTTTTTTCTTATCATTCTATGCCCTCAGATTTTGCTGGTTGGGGTGTAAATCTTTAGGGATGAGGATAGAGTAGTTCCATATATCAGTTCAAATCTGCATAGCCTGTACTGAAATGACATCTCTTCCATGGACCTGTAAAAATGCAGTTCATTGTAGCATCCAGGCATTTTTTCACAGTCCCTGAATTTATAGACCATTGGCTGCATAAACAGTCACTCACTTTCCAGAGGAATGGCTACAGAATGTTTTATTTTAGTGGGGCCCAGATTTGGGTTTCCCTTAGTGAGTGGTGCATGAACTTTAAGCCCTGCTCATGACCAGTTCAGAATATTCCTGCACTGCACTGGGCCAGAGCCGGTGAGCTCTCTCTTCCTCCTCTACTCGCCTGTAGAAACCTCTGTTTTACCTGAGCCAACTTTTGGGACAAGGTTTCCACCTTGAAACTCCAAGTATCAAGGAATGGCTATGAAAACACAGTCTGGACAGTGCTGAATCCCCAGCTTTGGCTTGACATTCTGTGGGAAGCCAATAAGCACATAAAAAAGCTGGCCTGATGTGCAGTTTGAGGGCTAACTCCTTCACAAACATAAAAGCTATTACCTCAGCTGGTATTCCTCTGGATGCGGAGAGGTGGAGGCCACTGCAAGAGACTCAAGACAGAAAACATTAAACGCTATTTTACAACATCTGCAAAGCCACAAATGTGTCTGCTACCAGATTCAATTACAGTAATCATCCTGAAGCATCCCATACTGGAAAAACTAAACACACCATCTCTCCTGTTGGAATGAGGCAGGGAGGAGAGATATGCTGCTGTCGCTGTGTCTGTTGTCTATCCAGCCTTTTCATAAGTAATTTATCAAGAGCGTTTTATGTGTCCTAGGATAAGGGCCAAGCACTATGAATGTCAGTGTCTACTGACAAGGTAGATAATGCAATACCTTTTATTGGGCCAACAAATAAAATATTATGTTTTCGCTTTCAGGTCAAAAAAGCTCTGTCTTTTGGATGTCAGTATTTCCAGAGTATGGCATTTAAATGAGGCAGATGATTTAAGGCATTTCAGCTAGCCAACATCAATCTTATCTTAGGGCTACATCAAAAAGAAAAGCCTTCTAGGAGAAAAAGACAAGCAAGATATCTGTAAGCCCTATTTCCTGTTTTAGAGAAACATCCTGTCCTGATATTTCTAACCTAAGTATCTATAGAAATATCTAACCTGATATTTCTCAATTATCCTGTCCTGATATTTCTAACCTAAAATTATTCTATGCGTTTCTTCAAAGGTATTACACAGCCTGTGTAAAAATTGTCAAAATTAGAATCAGGTGTTGAGATACACAAGGAGAAATTACACTGCCTAATTAACTTGAAAGTGTCTCAGGAAATCTGAAAAAGAATCAGAAGATTCTTAGAACATCTTCCCATGAAACTGATGAACATTGAGAAAAACAAAGTAGAGACAGAAAGAAGCATTAGAGCCCCATTTAATGTAATACAAACTAAGCTAGCAAGAAGAAAACTAAAAAAATTCAGCAGGAAAAACAAAAACAAAAAACACAGACAAAAATTCCTGCAGGCCAAATGCCCTGATCTAAGCACTTAGTTATCTGAGTAACAAGACGAATTTCTTACGCATAACTAGCTTTTTTGGTGAAGGTGTGTTAAAGACCAATTCACATTTTCAGTGGAGTCAAGGATGAGAAATGCAAGAGTAAAATTTTAAAATTTCCAAAATGGCGCTAAAAGTATCTTGCTTGCTGCCTTTGATTGCAATGTTGAAAACTATAATCATCAAAAGTGTAGATGAAGTTTTTACCTGTCTTATTCAGAAGAGTAATATAAAATGTTAATTTACCTCCTAAAATGATATATAAGAACTGCAAAACCTGAGAATAGAGACCTTCTCAGCTCTAAGCCTCTGTCAAGGAGCAGAACTGGATAAAGAAGTCTAGAGAAAATGCTGACAAGGGCCCCTCTGTAACCTCTCAGCAAAGCTGTAGCTGGCCAGGGAAACCAGAGCAAGGACATACCTTCCTCCTTTGTCTGAAATCCCTCAGCTAGCGAATAAACAGCTTTCCTTAGGAAAGGATTGCTCTTAGGCCTTCAGCTACTAAAATGTCTCAGGCTGTTTTTTAAGATAATTTCTTTCACTGATGCATCTTTGGGAAGATAAGACATAATTTCATTATTAATAACTCCTGATGCTACATGTGAAAATAACAGATTATCCTCATCCTACTTTATAGTGACCAGTAAGTCTCATATATAACTTCCACTGTTGATTGCTTTACAATCCATTTAATGCTTTTACATGTTTTCCAAAACTGTCCCCAAATCCCTTTCTCTTCTCACAAGACTTAATTTAACTGCAAACCCCAAGATGATGACAAATCACTGTAGTTTTTAATCTGTTTTTTCCAATGGCAAATTAGTATTCTCTAAAGAGAATACTGCTAGAAGATAGCAGTGAACATTCTTTAAACAAGCTTCTTTAGTTCCCAGTGTAATGGAAGAATTACAGCTAGCAATAGGCAGGAGCTTTAAAACAATCATGTAAGGACACTGGCTCACCAGTACCTTGGTTTAAATGATTTATGGAACCCTCAAAACCAGGAAACTGCTTAACTTATGCTATACAAAAGGCAATTTTATACCCTGAATGCATGAGAACATTCTGTTTCTTTACAATGAAAGCAGGATATGTAGTTGTCTAACATCTTAGACTCAAAAACCTGTCACTAAATTAGAACAAATCAAGAAATGTAATGCACCTGACCAATAGTCAGTACCTCAGTTTTTGTAATTTGTAGATTAAACTTTTCTATTATTTAAAATAAGTTACAAAGTCCTTTCCAACTAGTGAACTAGCAGACATTTTTTCTTATTTTCTTATAATAGTCCCTTTGGTATTACCTAAACGTTTTCTAATATATTACTCATGTTGTCAAAGTACAATCAGCAAAGCAGCATTGTACATGGTATTGAGTTATTTGTTTTGGTGTTTGGTTGTTTTTTTCCCCAGAGTTTCTCAATCGTTTAAAAGACATGATAGGAAAAAATCATAATCTGATAAAAACGGAAGTCTCAAAAGAAGAAAAAAAAACCCAACATCTTCAGGTTAGACACTCAGCCAGATTTTCAAATCCAACAGCTAACTCTTTGGGAGATCAGATGGTCCCAATAATTTTGGTAAGGTTGCCCTTGATCTAACTGAGAATCTGCCCCACTTTTTCAGCACTGGGCACAACATCAGGACATGCAATATCCTGTTATAATTAGAAGCAAGATATTTCTTAGTCCACATGAAAAAGGTCTATCTACATTAAAAGAAAAATTATTTCCAATGTGGTCTCTTCTAAAGACGGCATAAAAACATTTCTAAACTTCTTCATAAAAGAACATTATTATGTACTTGCACAGGGGTTCAGTGCCAGAATTTAGGATCTAGCTTTTTTGCTCTGTAAAGGTACTCTACACCCATGCAGACCCAGCTCTCAAAATTTCCCATCCTCCTCAAAATATCCAACTCTCTTTTTTTTAGAGATGACTTTTAGAAAGATCATCCTTTATTTCCTCAACACTTTGAGCATTCAGTATTGATATAGTCTTAAAGAACATACCAAAGTATTCCAGTTTAAAAGTAAGCATCTTTTAAATCAGACATTGGTAGGACTTGAAACAAGCAAACCAATAATGTGGCAAATTCTGATTTCCTAACATTTTCACATCAATATTTTATGCCTTCTTGATCAGACATGTCTATCAAATACTGATTATGGAGTTCAGTGAATTTCTGTCAGTCAGTGACCTGTGAAATACGAATGAACAGATGGAATCCTGTCATCTGATGTTACAAACCATGAATCTCTTTATCAATTATGTTGCTAGTCCTAACTGGATGTCTGCAAAAGTGGGTTTAAAGCTTAACTTCAGGATCCGTGTTTGAACCTTTTTCTCTATACATGAAAACATCAACTTTATTCAGTTACCCTTCCTGAAAGTCTAACTTTTTTTCATTGTTAACAGTGAACCACTGAAGTTTTGAAAAGAGCAGAGACAAAGCCAGTGTGAAAGTCCTCAAGGAGCAATAGAGTTTTGCACCAAATGCTGTACTTGCTTAAATTTGAGCCCATTATACTTTGGAAAATAAAGGTTTTCCTATTGAGTGGTTTAGATTAAGATTATACCAGTCTGTAAAATTCAATGAATATTACTATTTCGTGGTTAAGTTATTTTTAAAACAGTTTCAGTCTGCTCCAGCTAGTAAGATAAAGTGGCAAAAGTTTGCATTTCTTAAAGTAAATTTTACAAATACTAAGCTTCACTGAAACCTTTATCTGTCATAAAATCAACACAGAGTTTTCTACAAGATAGTTGACAGTTTATTAAAATTACTGAAGCTCCCCTCAAAGACATAGATATTTTTACTTTTAAATGACTGCTCAGTCCTTGCTAGTAAAACATTAGAGAAAGGAAAACAAAATAATAGATGTTCCCATCTGCTGACGTGCTTCAGGTTTGGCTGATGACCTGATCTCAGACCTACTAGCACTCTCTTCTTCTGAAGAGTCCTTCCCTGGTTTATGATGAAGTTGTATGCTTCCACACACAGATTCAAAAGGTCAACCAAAATTACTTTTGCCCATACAGTACTCCAAATCGTCTGTCTGTCCCATGTGCCTGCCATTCACGCTTCTGAACTTTACTTAACTTAGCACCTAGTGAACATAAAAATCTGTTTGATGAAAGTAGAGACACGGCTCTTGACCTTCATGAATGTGTGACAGCAGCTTTCAAGACAATGCAACACAGCTCACTTGACAGACGTCAGAGTTTTAGTACTCACATTAAAAAGTGATTTCATTTCCATGTCTTCAAAGAGTAAACATATGCTTCCAATCTGAACAAAACTGAGTTTACATTAAGAGAAACATTTAAAAAGAGTGAAGATTCCAGCGTTTATCCAATTCCTCTTGTGACAGTGCAGGGATGCTGAAAAGAGAGAGGAGAGAGGGAGATACTCTGCCCTGTAGTATCAGCTGTGCCACTTGGTTCTTCCTGAGAAAAGGAAGTCTTTTCAATGTTTTAGAGATATAGTTGTAAATAAAGCTCTGTTTCTTATGCAACTAAGTATCCTGCCTAAGAGGAGTGTGGAAATCACTCATCCATGCAAGGTTCATAAAAACAACTGGGGGTGCCATGTGTTTCAGGACTCCATTTGTCAATATTGAGTATAAGCAAAAAAACCCCCAAAATAGCTGTGGCAAATATTTATCTGCCTAGCTAATAAGCTGTATCTCTACAGAGAAGATTTCTGGTTGTCTGAACCAATAGACTAATGGAACCATGTAGAGACTGTGAGTAATGGGACATGCCTACCAAGTCCGCTTCATAGGTTTAAGTTAAGGCTGTTTTAAAAGTCCAACTATGCACACATCAGAAATGTTCCTCAAAACAGTGTTGTAGTCACAAGTCTCAGAACACACCAACTCTTCCTAAAATAACGCTCTTCTACAACATGTTAAAAATCATTAATATTAACAAATAGAATATACAAATGTAATATTTAGTAATATTTGCTTTATATATGTACAAATACACTATGTTATGTCTTATCCATGTTAGGTACATTTCTGTATTCTCTCATAAATTTTGTTGAGTTCACATTCTCAGTGTTAAGTAGCTTTCAATGCAAAAAGTGCATTAAGTAGAACAATGCAAAGGTAGTAAGATGAACGAAGAGGCAATACAAAGAGAATGAGCATGCCTGGAAGTTTTCTGCCTGCTTCAGACACAGTTGATTCCTGTTAAATGTGCTCAGCAGCAGTGTGGGTGTTTTTCAGCTGTGACGTAAAAGCAAAATCTTGATTACTTTGTTCTACTGGTAACAAATGCAGCATGCAATAATTACTAAATTTAACTGAATCTTTCTACTGCTTGACTACCCAGTGAGCAGGTCAACAAGTTAAATACGTTTGGAAAAATATTGCAATGCTCTAAATACCCAGAACTACATATTTTAACTGTTGCATGCCTACTTAAATGGATGTACTGCTGGATAATTTTTCTGTTTCTGTAATTTAAATGGGTTCTGGTTTGGTTTTTGTTTTTTTTTTTAACCTCAATATTTGAGATTAAAAGCTTTACGCATATTTGGTATTCTGTTAAGAGCTTTTAGAACAGAGAAAAGTTGGCCGCAGGTATCAAGTTTCTTCAAAGATGCAACTATTAATCATTTTGAACACAGGCTGAGAATATAGAGGCTTGTGAATTATTATGCAGAGGATAAATGATTTTTTTAAAATATTGTGTGGAAAATGGAATTTTCTTTGTATCTACTGTGTTAGACACCACGAGAAATTTTGGCAGTTAATTGAAGGAACTGTGTTACCTTAATTAAAACATGCAGAAATTTAAAAGTGATTAGATTACTTGTCTTGTTTTCACACTAAAAATGAAGAATACACATTTATGTATAGCACAAGCATTTTAAACTGTCTTTAAAGCAGATAAATAATATTAATTGTCACCTGTGGAGCCAGCAGCTTCCACTTAGAGAACCATGACCCAAGAAACATAAAAGCACAGATCCATTCTAGCCAAAGAAGAGACCACTGCAATTCCCTGTTCTGCCTTTTTCAGAGGGGGAAACACTATTTAAACTTCTTGTGGCTGAGAAGTAAAATTTTTAATCAAAAAATAAAATCGGAAAAGTTGATTCTGTAGCACGATGAATTATTACCATGTTTAACATCATTTATATGAAAGTATTTTACACATATAAAGTGGTTACAAGAAGTGTGACAAAATAATAATTTACTCATTTTAAATTAGGACAATCACCCTGGAATTTGAATTATATAAACATATAGTGTTTATAAACATATAATAGTGTTACATTAGCCAGCTGACTACTTTTTTATTAGTTAATAGTTACGGGAGCTCACAAATATTAGATTACCTCTAGGGAAATAAATTCTTTTCCATGACTTCAATAGAAACGGATTAAGAATTGCCAAAGAATACTAATCGAGATGCTGAATATCAATGCTTACACATTTTAAAGCCAGTATTTTCACTACTTTTTTTTCCCCTTAGCCAGATTTTTAGATGTCCCAAAGATTTGAGACACCTTGGACTTCTCACAATTAGAGGAAATGAAGGTTAAGAAGTCAGCCTTATAAACACATTCTGCATAAAAGAGATTAACTAGGTTTAAGTAAAAAGAAAAGTTAGAAGGTTTCATCTACCTGTTAATATTGTCTGGACAGTACTGCGGCTTTCCTTACACATAACCTGATAACAATTACCTTGGAGGTAAATATCAAAATTCACATTGACTCAAGGAAAAGTTGAAAAATAAGAAATTATTTTTCAATTTGGCTTAGAATTATCATCAAGACATTGAATATTTGCATGGAAATGAAAGAGCATTAAAAAATGCTTTGAGTTATAGGACAATGTAAGGTGGCAGCAGCTAACTCAAACCAAAATCACAATGTCTTAAAAGTCTACTAATAATGAAGAAAACCAGATGAAAGTGAGACTTTGATTCATCTGGAAAGTAAAAGGAAATAGGCAACTTTTCCAATCTGTGCCCAGGAATTCACAGGGTATTCTTAAGTGGCAGTGCTAACAATATTAACAATGTTGAACACTTAAAATACAACAGGGGTACTTTTTGTGTTTTCTTATATTGCTATTAGTCTCTGACACTGAAAGACATATTTTAAAACATCCAAGTAGAATATTAATGAGCATAGAAGACTTTTATTTCAAAATAAACACTTAGAATTGGTGAGTCAACAACTGGAGTGGTATCATAGTCTGGTGTAGCTCCTTCCTTCCCTGTTAAGTCTTCCGATAAGGGAAAAAACAAGCTATTAAAATCCACTACCACATCAGAACATCATCACCACCAAAAGGAAAAACAGTCATCACCTAACTTAAAACCTTTGTCTTCTATCAAATGCTGAAAGAAAATACAGTTCCTATTCTTTAATCACACACAGTCCTAAATCTTAAAATCACAGCCTATATTTTTGTCTGAGAGTGGCATCCAAGTCAAAATCTCTTCCTATCTCTCTCCTTCCAGAGTCTGAAATATCTCCTGCTCAAGCATTTCACTCTTATGATCTAAATTTCCAATCTCATTTGTAGCTATCTCTGACAGGAGTTTGTCAGAAACACAAGATTTCATATCCCATCCATCTTGAAGTTTTAAAATCTCAACTTCCCATCTGAGCACTGTCATCAGAGATTGCATCAGCAAATGAGGTTTAAGAGAATTTAAAACTTCATCATTGTATTAAATTACTTCCTTCTTCAACACTAACGAGCATATTTTAAATCCATGGGTAGGATTGCTTTTCTTCCCTCAGTTTTGAAATACATATTAAAAAGAGTATTTCTTTCACATATTCGTACAAGCAATGATGCCTGAATGTAAATGAAGGTCTTTTGTATGTAACTGCTTTTATCTTCCAAATCATACTTGCCTTCTGCAAAGTAGCAGAATATGCTGATTCCTTTTCAAAGAAAACTTTGTGACCAAATGGCTCATACACCTGCTAGAGTAATAAAGGACGTTTTCTTCTAAACAAAAACAGAAGCCCCCCGTCCCCCCAACTATTATCACTGTTAATTGCTGTACTGTTTCAAGAAACAAAAGTTCACAGAGAAAATAGCAACTGCATTTACAGCACTGTGTATCTACAAATTGTTGGAAGCTAATTGCAAGAAGCTTAAGCCAGTTGTTCCAGCACTTGTATTTCACCGCGCAGAGGCTTCAGGAAAACTAATTCTTTCATCTTTCTGGGTTTTAAATCCTTGATTTTCTTATCAGTTTACTTCACATGCAGTCACTGTTGATTTTAAGTAACTACTGCAGCACAAACTGTTATTTGAATTAGAAGAGTCACTGATTCAGGCAGGAACAAATTTCTTGGAGAAACCAGAGTTTCAACAGCATCCACACCCCTGTGGCTTCACCCCAGGTGTGCTGCCAGGCACCAGGTGCAGTAGTTTCCCTCCTACCCCTTTCTTCAGACCATAACCCCTCTTGCTTGTGATTTTTATAAGCAACTGAAATAAGCTTCTGTTCAGTTATAATTAAATCCATCAGGGGAAAGGTGGGACATGACAAAATAGGGGACAGGAAAAAAGTCACATGACCACAGCAAAAAAGCCAAAAAGAAGCCCTTAAGTTAATATTCTGGGAGACCACACTCATTACCAGGAAGGCAGAGTGTTAGCATCTTTCTTATCTGCAAATAATAATATTGCTGCAAATTAAGAACAATAACTATAGAAATTGGAATACCACTGTAGTTTTATGACCTGCTTAATTTAAAAACCTGTGCTTTCAAATCAAAAAAATAGAACTGAACTGTGAATTATAAATAACTCCTCAAGGTCAAAGACATCTCTAGTTTGTCAATGTAACAGAAAACAGGATTTTATGGGGTTTTAGTAGAACAGACTAATCATCAGAGCTGCCCCACCAACCTGAACTAGGAATCATTGTCAAGAATCATGCAACCCTAACATGAAGACCTCACAGAAGCACTACCTGTTTCACAAGAATTCCTTCCCACAAAAATATCTGTGGTAAAGTCCCGTCAACTTGAACAGGCCCAAAACCTCATTCATAGATCCATTCTCAAACAGTGCCCCAACTATGTCTCCCAAATTCAGAACTTAGCTTTGACCTTAACTGCAACAGATTTGTTACACAGATCTTTCTTGATCAAGCCTACAGAGATGAGGTGGAGTGGAATTTTTTTTTTTCTAATGCTATTTTAAAAAGGAAACAACAGCTGTTAAATGGCTGTGGATATATATGATTGACTAAACATCAGTATCTGAATCGTTTGACACAGGCAACCTTTTGAGTCAGAAGTCAGCAAGTCAGAGTTAATTCCATCTCAAAGCAAATGTTCAGCAGCATTAAAATCAACTGAATTGAAAGTCCTCCTAAGGCATCCAATTCTCTCCATTTGATAAAGAACAGAAAACTTATACCAAGTTTCACGAGCTAGAATCTTACCTTAGGAATTCTTAGCCCAATATTTAAAGTAAGGCAATGTCCTTAAAGCTGCATTTCAAAATCAGGTTCCATCTCAATTTTTTATAGAGCATATCAAATTTAATGAGCTTTCTTAAAAAGTAAAAATCAAGTGATGATACTTTCACTGTCCCCTCAATGGGTTTATTTCATTCACATTTGAAAACAGACAAGTTTTTAAGGATATTAAATTATTCCCCCAACCCATTAGAAATTTACTTCTAGGGAGAAGAAAGACACTATTTATCCCTTTAGTAATGAAAAATCGGAAAGAGCTCAGTCCAAATCTTTTCCAAGAGCCAGGAGACAACATGCAGGAAGAAAAATAGAAATCCTTTATCCTTTAAGCAGGTGCACAGCTCCAGACAAGCTACACTCCTGCTGTGGTGGTTTCATAGCAAAATATACAAGTGTGGGCTGGTGTGCAAGGACTTGTGACAATAGGAAAGCAAGTTTCATTAGTTCTGCTACTAATGGAACAGTTTGTTTTAGCTTATAAATGTTCTAGAAAAATTTAACGGCTATTAGAACCTTTGAAGATTACATTTGATCATTAAAGTGTGAAATAGAGAAATTTATGTCTGTTTTAATTGAAAAGCTTAACGCAACCTTTATGGCAGAGTTACCTCCTGATATATCTGCAAATGTCTGTAGAAGTTTTTTCTGCTGTGCATATTTTACATATGCCAGGAGATTCTAACTAGGAGAATTAGATGGTGAGGACAGAGACAAAATAATAGAGATTCAATTAAGATGTTTATAATTAACACTTGAGAGTGATCACTTTGTCCTTTCTACCTTTTCTAGTTGTATAATACAAGGGAAAAAAATGGTGCAATCCTAAAGAGGTCATTTTAGTACTTCTCAGGGGAATACCACTCCACATATGTATACTCAAAGTGTAGACTCAATGGTGTGTAGGTCAACTCCTCAAAACTTCACCTGCAGCAATCTAAACAGCATTCTTCTGCTGCAACTAGTCAAGTTTGTACTTATGTGAGATAGAAAAAAGCTAATGAAGCTGCAAATCCTCAAGCATCAGAAAGAATCCTGCTCTTTGATGCGTCCGATGTTGTATAAATCTTGTACACATACCACCTTGTCCCCTGGAGACTGTCACTTATAAAGTCAACACAAGAGCTAAAAACTGTTGCCCCTTGTCCTGTCACTCCAGGCTTCGACCAAATATCTCTTTTCCTCTTTTTTATAAGCTCCCTCTAAGTATTGAAAGGCCACAATCAGGTCTCCTCAGAGCCTTCTCTTCTCCAGGCTTAACAGCCCCAGCTCTCTCAGTCTGTCCCCAAAGAAGACCTCCAATCCTCTGAGCATCTTCGTAGACATCCTCTGGACTCACTCCAGCAGGTCCACGTCCTTCTTACATTGAGGACCCCAGAGCTGGTGCAGCACTCCAGGTGGGGTCTCACCAGCGTGGAGTAGAGGGGCAGAATCCCCTCCCTCACCCTGCTGGCTGCAGGATGCAGCCCAGGACACCATTGGCTTCCTGGGCTGCCAGTGCACATTGCCAGATTATGTCCAGCCTCTCAGCCACCAGTAACCTTAAGTCCTTCTCCCCGGGGCTGCTCCCAATCCCTTCATCCCTGAGCCTGTCTTTGTGCTTGGGGTTGCCCTGACCCAGGTGCAGGACCTAGCAATGTTAGTCTATATATATCTATATTGTTACAACTGTGTGTCTGACCATCTTTGCACTGAGACCCCGTACAACTCACTGGGAGCATAATGTGAGTCAGACAGTTCCCTCACCATTTGCATGGGAGAATTTGTATTCTTTTCTCCTCAGATTCAAGGCAGAGCAACTCATCAGGTTTCAGTAAAAGCTCTTGCCTTGAGTTTGATGGCACAAATTGATCAGAAAGCCATCAATTACTGGCTTTAGATCAAAAATGTTTGAAAGAAATAACACAGGAAAACTCTATTCACTAGAAAATATGTTTGCACCATCTAATGGATAGTTGGTAACTACATTACTGAAGTCTGTGAGCTCTTTGCTCCATTTGGAATACTTTGAATATTCTGTCAGAATTGATGTGGTGCATTCAGCTTTCTAGTTGAGGTCAAAACAAATGCAGCAGCAAAAATCCCACTTCAGCATCTGATAGCTTTTCCACAGCTTACGTAAAACAAGTTGAGGGAGGTGATTGCTGAATGGGACCTTAGACAGACTATTCAATAGATAAAAGAGAAACAGCTGTTGGCTGGCACATAGTCACAACTTCATTTAAACTGGAAATTTGAGACTAGGAAATACAATTTGCATCCTTACTCTACGGCATGGAAAAGTATCATGGCAGCCAGTATACAATAAGATGACAGAGGAAAAGCAAATTCTGAAGAAAGAACTTCAATAATTTAAAAAAACCCCTATGACTCAGGCAGTCTGTGCATGGGAGAGAAAAACTCTACCTTTTAGAAGTTCATAGAAAATAACATTCCTTTAATTTTCTACAGAGGATTCAGAACTCTAACATTTCTATAAGATGCTCAATTTTGCAAATACTAGATACTACTGGTGACCATCAATTAATGTGACAGTGGGACAATAAGTTTCCTATCATGTTTAAGGGCTTCACTATTGAACTCGATTATAAGTTTGGGCTGGTTCTTTTTTAAAAAAGGCAGTTTTATGAAATTAAATTAAGAGCAGGACAACCTAGCAGTTCTGTGATTTCCATCTTATTCAGATAGCGGGAAGCAAAGCAGTGTGGGACCAATCAGACTGCAAAGAAAACCTCTCTTCAATGACAGAGTATCTCTGTTTTATCTTTATAATTTCAAACATCACTGTTCTTGGATTACCTGTCTTCCACAACTTTTCCTTACGTCATAATATTTCTTCTTACCTCAGTTATCTGGGGATTCTCTTGCACATATTTCAAAACTTAAAATTTTTATACAGAGTTAATTTATTCATCCACAAGATAAAAGAACAAAATAGCATTATCAAGACTCAAGAATATTATTAGAACTGGGAAATACTTTGAATTTTTTTGATGGAAAATTAAATTTATGAAATTTAACTTGCAGTCAAATTTGCTGTGAAACCATTTACTATTTTATAATTACAATAACACACTTAAACTGAAAAGCGGATTGAAAATTTAAAGCAGACACTTTGTCTCTTCTGGCATTCTCAGAATAGCTTGGTCTTATAAAAAAAAAAATAGTCTCCCTCCTTATGCATTACGATTTTTAAAAAAAAATTTGTTTCAGAAATGTATTGAGATAAAATGGGATAATTTCCCATCAGAAACACGTTGAATACTTAATACATTTTAAATTATCATGAATTTTTTGTATGCAAGATTTTTGTAGGATTTTTGTGCATTTTTGGATAGCTTTTCCATTCTGTTCATAATTTTCAATAATTCAGTTCTTCTGTTTTGAAGTCAGCTGTTAAAGACTCTACATAGCAAAGCAGTGACTCCCAGTATGTGAAACCCAGACAAGTGCTTTTCCAGAGTTTTGATTCTGAGAATATAATTATGCATCTCTATTTAGTGATTTTTTAATGGTTTTAGTGACATTTAAGGTCTTAAAAGTGATCTAGAAACCCCTGCAAATGTCAGACCTTCTGCTAGGTAACACTCAAATAACTATTGAAAGAACCTTTTTCTCAAAGAGCCTGAAACCTAGAACAATCTGGTTCTAGTTGGTCAGACTTAACTCCTTTTTGGGCACTGTTGAATTGATTCTTGAGCAGTTTATGCCTCCAAGGTTTCTGTCAGGGCATTTTATAGAAAGCCAAATGCAGGGTTAAATGTCTAACACAGAGAGATCTCATAGACATTAGAAATTTAACCAAATGAGAAAATCAGGGTCTTTCCTGTCAGTAAGATACCATCTAGACAGCAGTGCAAATCATACGTAGGTCAAACCACCCTCTTAAGATCCCTGATCTGTTGAGGGACATCCAGCAGGCATACCCTGAGGAATAATTCTGGGATTCCCTTAGTAGTGTTTGCATCAAAAAGTCACAGAAATATATTGAAGGGGGAGAGCTACTCTAGAAGCACACGTATAAATGAAAAATATCTTGAGCAAGTGCCCTAACAAATAGACTAGAGTCAGGCATCCAGCTGTTGCTGCTTCTCTCACTTCCAGGATGCTCTACATTTGTTTGCAAATGGTCAAGTACTGATAAATACGGTCTCTAACTTATCCAAATGCTCTGGCAACCAAGTTGTAGTACTGATACTTCTCAGCCAAGCATTTTCAAGTTCATATAGTCACACGAAAGTTTCTCATTGAATCTAGCCTAATTATATTATAGGACAACAGGTGATCACGTGCAGCAATTTTTCCTTCCAAATCCAGAATATATACATAAGAGAAAAGCAAGTTAGATTACTTTAAATATGAGCATGTAGATGGTAGTTTCCAGGTGTGTGTATCTGCATTCAGGCTCAAGCCATTATTTATAAACCTATTGTTAACTAAACCAATACTAATACTTAGGACACAAAAAATAATACATTCTTCCACAGGAAATGATGACTTTGACGGCAAATTTTCCCTATGTTATTCTTTTCTCTCTGACCAAAAGCTTCCTTTGAGTCATTAAGATGAAGAATTTTCCCTTTTAAATCAATGAGGGTTTCAATTCTGATTTCAGTTTGACAGTGGTGACAGCTGGTGAATTACAGGTTCCTGTACACTTGTCTGACTCAGATTTATCAGCAAGGTCAGACACGGCAGTGCAGGAATAGCGTTGTAAATACAAAGGTGATTGTTCTGCCAGCTAGGTGTAAATTGTCCCAGCAGTGCACACTGAAGCCTTTATTTTATGTGTAAATTAATTGCAGTAACCATCAAACAGCTGGTAAGGCAGCCAGCCGGGCATAAATGGGAATTCCAGACTGTCAGAGTCTTCCTGCTGGAAAAACAGCATCTTCACAACATGAGTCTTCAGCTGTTTGAGGTGACAAACCAGAAAGGGAAAACGCCACCTCAAGCACCTGACTTGAAAGTGAGCATCTGAACAGCTGATACTCTAAATATTAAAACCAAAAGCAGAACACAAAAAAATCCTTCAAGGCTGGTTTTATGATACAGCACAAGAGCAAATGTTCGAGGTTTCATGGTTTTTTGCAAATTAGACTTGAACTCTAAATAGAACTGCTCATTTCTATAGCTTTTATACTTGGTTATAAACAAGTTCAACCACTTCCGTCTGCTTTTGCATACAGGAATAAACACCAATTAAAAGAAAACAATTATACAACAGCGTGGTGGCCCCATGACACAAGGGCTTCAACAACAGTAACAGAAACTCTGAGCTTGTTGCCCTTCATACATACTCTTGCACCTTAGTGACACAATCATCCTTTGAACTGGCTCTCTGAACATGTATGAGTGAAAATAAATCCTGAGAACAAAAGTTATTATAGTCAAAATATGAAGCTGAGGTAAGGACCTCAAGCAAACATCCTTCTTTTCCAGAAAGCTCACAAAATGTAATTTTACTACAGTACCAAAAATATATTTCAATTGTATGGTCTTATTGAGTTTCAAAACTGAGTGTTTTTACTGCAGTCATTGACTGAACACTTAGTGTTCAGAAAGAAACCAAAAAGGCCAGTTATAGAAATGATGAGTAATGACAAAAAATATCTCTTCAGCTTCAGGAAAAAAAAAAAATTAAAAAAAAAAAAAAAAAAAAAATCAGAGTCCTAAATTTGATTTACTTCTACGCAATAACACAAACAAAGGACCTACTTCTTTTATTGTGTTTTAGGAAGTTCCTCATTCCAGCAGAGCTGACATGGGGACGTATAAACCTCTAAATCTGTGCATAGACCACAGCTGTGGATGGATTCAGAGCTTAAAACAAGGTGAAACATAGAGCAGAAACCAATGAGTTCATCTATGTCCTTTGAAGGTGTGCTTGTGAAGAAGGAGATTGTTCCTGGTTGAAAACACACTGATGAGAACATCTGTGCTGGACACTTGTCTCTCTTTCCCTTTTCTTTTAAAGCCTGAAAGTTCATTTTTATGGGCTCTGGTTGTAGAGAAAGCTCATTTGGAAAAGCATTTTCTAGGCTATGCTGATCATCCAAGGTACAAATAAAAAATTGAGAATAACCTTTCCTGGAATAAAGCTTTCATCAATCAAAACAAGGAGGAAACACATCCACTCATTTACAAACACAGAGCACATAATCTATTTTTGCTTCTTTGCACCTGCTCACTTGACAATCTGTCATCAAACAGGGAAGAATGCAGTTGTGATTAGGAATTAGGAGTACAGATCTCATACTGTTGAAAATCCCCAATAGGCTTGTCCACTTCTAAAAAATTGCATTAATTAAGAAAATTAATGTCAATATGTCTGACAGAAGATTGTGCTTGTCTGTGTCAGCTGTTCATATATGAAGCCCAGTGATCACTAATTTAAATTTTCAGGATCATATTTAAATATGCCCACAAGCCTAGCTGTACTTACACAATGACAACAAAAACAGCCTCTAGAATTTCTACTAGGACCATATTTTCAAGATAAAATCCCTACCCTCAGGAAAAAATTATGGCTTTTAAAAACACAAGCACTTGAAAATAACTGAGAAGGTGATCTCTTCAAATAACTTATGAAAGAAATAAAAAAGGAAGGGAAAAGAAAAGAAAGGAGCCAAAGTCAGGAGAGACTGGTGAAGGATTAGAGGCCTTAGAGCCTGAAAAAGAAGGCCTATGGATTCAAATCGCTGGTAAGTCACAGCTTTAGTTCCCTAAGGATTTTTATTTTGTGTTATTTTAGATAGATGACCAGAAGTAATTTTTTATGCCTGAATTAAAAGTGCTTCCAAAATATCTGCCCTTTTTTCTTAACACTGAATATGCATTTTGACTATAGAGAAAGAGCATACTCTTTAGGAAAGCTCAATGACAAACATAACAAAACAAATAAACAATCAAACTAAAACAAACCCCTAAGTAAAATAAAAATGTTTATACAGAATGGACTCTGTGATTCATATGCCCATCTAAGCTCAATTAGATCTCTCAAGCTGCATTCCTCAGTTATAAGACAAAATGTGGTAGAATATATCCTTGGGAGATTTTCATCACTTAAGTTGTTCCATGGACAGAAGACAACAGGCATGAAATTGTTCATTTAATCAAAATACCGCTTTTCCATTACGATCAGTTTTGACAGAAAGTGATTGGTTATCCAAAATTAAAAAGCAGAAGTGCAAAGTCATACTTATTTGTGCATCGATACATCACAAAACAACCACTTGGTAATCCTTCCTGATATATAAATCCTTGAGTTAAAAATACAAACAAGGCTCAAATACGCACCCAACAAAAGTGTCACTTTAGCTACTGTTGTCTATCTCCCCACTCACATTTGCATCCTCCCTTCCTTTACCTAATAGAAAGTATTTAATAAAGCATTCATCTGAAACAACAGTTTTCTTGGCTTTTGCCTTTTTTTTAAAAAAACACATTTAGCTATTCTTAAACAACTACTAATGCTCTGATACCAAAACTAAACCTCTTCAAGACCTCTTAGATGAAAGACTAAAGATTGATCAAATTAATCATACTGCCAACCATTTTATCCAACATTGTGGAGGAGTAGGCAGCCATTTTAAAGAGGAAACAGACCTGAAGTTAACTTGCAGATGGCCTTGTGCTGTCTAATCAAAGGGCTGTTGAGGATGGTTTGAGCAAACTTTTGTACTGCAGAGAGGAGTCCCAAAGAGGGCTACAGGCTGTGTTCAGCTTTGTAAGAAAGTTGCTTGGAAGAACTGTAAGACAACGAGCTGATGACAGTGGCATCTGTAGACTGATACTCTGGCATGTGTTCTTTTTCAAACCAATAACACTTGACAATCTAATTTCTTTTTTGAGATTGTCTCAGGATTAAGATTGATTAAATCAACTTTGTTCATTCCAAATGAAGTAGGAGTGACATTTATTGTCATGGGAAGGGATAGAGTGGTGTCTTTGAAAATCTTTTGGTAGATGACACAATTTCTTGCTAAATTAGTTCAGGGGCACTGCAGGCCTTTGGGCTTTGAAAAAAAGGGTTTGGATTCTCAAAGAACAGCACAGACTTGAACCACTTATTTCTCATGACTGACCTGAGAGAAAAAGTAATGAGCTTTCTACCTTCTATTTGACCAGATCACTTAAGCTTGCAAAAATTGTCTTACCCCACAGTGAACAACACTGAGCTAGTAAGAGTGAGCACAGTCATTCCAGCTATAAGCAGATTTATGCAAACTTCTGGTAGGCATTTGGGTCCAAATGTACTGAACAAGACCTTCCCACAGGCAACATTGTGTCTTACTACCTGGTTTACAGCAGAATAATATCCCTAGGAAACAGCTGTGTTAATATTTACAGGTATAGTAAGTCACCTGGGAACGGAAAATTCATGAAACAATTTTCAGAAACACAGTTATGCTTTAGTACGCCAAGTTTGCAACTTCAGATTGGTTGTTCTCTCTTTTCTTTGTCTTCTGGATATTTAGATGAAATATGACCTCTTGAGAAAACAAGACAAAAAAATTAAAGGTGATATTTAGACCTAAACAGTATGCCTTTCCTCATGCAGCAGCAGCAGCAGTTCAGCATTTTCTATGAGTCATGCAGAGATTTGTTTACAGAACCTGTGTGGCAACACTTTCACATAGTGCTTTGAAAAACCTAAAAGCTAACATTAAATTCTGTACATGCAAACTATTATTCTACATTTACTTCATCCTTTTTTTCCCCTACAGATACTGTGTTACTCTCCATCTATCTGATTCAAAAAGTACTTTGAAATGCCTGCCTCATAAAATCTCAAGAAGGAAAGAAATTTTTAAGAAACAAGCCAGCAAGAGAATAAAATCTGAATGGAAGACACAGCTTTTCTCTTCTGGCATTTCAAAGAGTAAAAACCCCATGGGAGGGGACCACATGATAAAAGTCAATCCTATGAAAGGGAGATGATCCTCTTAAGATGTTATTTATTAATAAGATGACCACATCTTCTACAGGATATCCTGTTTAACACTCGGTAGGTATTTGAAGGCATGTCTTCTAGGAACATATTTTATTCTGCCATGTCTAGTCAGACAACTGAATGATTAAATATGTACTTGTCCCCGAACACCTTAAAAGATCATAAAACAGCTCCATAATGTATTATCATCCAGCATCCCTGAGGCAAGAAAAATGAGAAGAACAAATATTCATTGCTCATTCTATATGTTGAAAAATGGGCTGCCACATTAAGAAAGCCCTCTTTTTTTCCAGTAGAGACATGATTTTTCAAGACAAACCACGAAAGATTTCATTTGCCTGCTTTTCATCAATAAAATCAAATACTTTTTTTGTATTGATTTCTGAAAGTTAGTTCTAGATTTAGATTTTAAAAGCCCCAGATCATTAACAAAGATGAAAACCCTCTCCCTGTTCTCAAAAACTCTGAAGAATATAATTTTAGATTTCAGATTAAGGGATGAATCTTAATGAAGAACTCTAGGGACAGGTCGCCTTCTAACAGCTGCCCTGGGGAAAGTGGGACAGACTACTGAAGAGAGACCAATCTCCATGTGTATGAAGCAAGCAGATTTTTAAGCTCCCCATTTCCTTCTTGATAAAGCTCCAGCATTCTTGCATTAGCTACCAAGCAAAGATACCCACTCTTTTCTGCTTATTCTGACCTCATTAGCATCCTGTCAATTGTTTAAGAGGAGATTCTTTTTTAATGTAAATTCTCTTTCAAACCGTACTGCCCCCCACCCCTGGTTCCCTTTGAGGGCCTTTAATTGTGCAGACCACAGACATTTGACAAGCATGACAACTACTTTGATTTAATGCCACAAGATTATTTATGTGCTGGCTTAATTTTAAAGAGAAAACCTTATTAAAACCAAAACCTTGAATTCCAGGATTTGATAAATAAGCTGCAGAAGCAGCAGCACAAAATGGACATTTCCAGCAAAGGACTGTTTTACTTAGACATTTCAAAGAAAAATGACAATAAATCTTTGCCTATTTCTATAAAAAAATATGCATACACACTCTCCAGTCATAAAGTAAGATCTTCTTAAAATCTGGAGCCCTGAAATGCACGTGTTCAATATAGTCAAGAGAAAGGAAATAATTTTAGTTAAAAGAAACCTTCTGTCTGCTCTACACCTGTGCCTAATTTATACTGCAATGATTATGCAAGTAAGGCAATTAAATTTCGAACTGAAATCACAGTGTTTTGCTGTTGTTTTGACTGTAAATATATGGCTATCAGAACACAGTCTCAAAAAAGTGAAGTTCTTGGGGTAATTTAAGAGAGGTTGTTATTTTACAGCAGTGAGCATGAAAGAACATTATTGCGAGGAGTTGGGAAAAGGTTTCCTTCAGTGCTAATGACTGCAGTCTTGTTTTATTTCCATAATGCTGTTTTTGAAGAATACAAGCACTTGACTGGAAGCCTGTGACCATGAAGTCCCTCATCTTCCTTACTGAGTTTGAACACAAAATAGCGGTTGTTAACTCTTCTCTTAAGTAGTCAGTTCTGAACATCTGAAGAAGAGGCAATATTGAGGTGAGTTTTACAGTACTTTTAGGGCTCCTAAATGATTTATGAGCACATGCAAATTATTACAGTACCACAGAGCCACACAGACACATCTTAGAGGAAGAAAAGCAATTAGTTAATACCACACTGCACCTCAGTACGTTTGCTTAGGTCATGAAAAGTAGTTGAATTAAAATTTAAAAAATAGTAAATTATGAAAAGATGGGTAATAATTTTAACTGAAAACTGCTCAAGAAACTTGTTAACCTTGCTAATCCTTTAGGCAGTGAATCAGCACCTGACCAGCAGCCCTGTTAGGATGGGTATAAAAAGCTGGTTTCTCCAGACATGAAGGAGCAGAACAGCCCAGAGCTGTGAGGGAGGGAACCCTGATTACCCAGTCAGGGACATGAGTGCCTGCTCTGTGTGTCTTAGGACATCCCAGGAGTGTTTCAACCGCAAGGACTAGGAGTGACATCCATCTCTGAGTCATCAGGATACCCTGCCTGAGATCACCTACAGACTACAGGGTCACTGCTGGGGGATATATATATATATTTCCCAATAAAGAACTTTTATCCTGGTCAGCCAGGAAGGGGAATAGAATGAGGCCATCAATGTTTGTGTGATTGTTGAGTGTCTCTGTCTGCACGGATCTGTGTGGCTGGCTATGTGTATATGTAAATACAGTGTATATATGTGTGCATCCACTGGAGGCACATGTTCAGCCTCCCTACTGCCTGGACCTGGGACATGGAGCTAGAGCAGCATTGCAGCATTAGCTCTATATACTGCTGGATACAGCAAGGCCAAAACCCCAGCCACCACTGAGGAGTACTCTTCATGTGCACTAAGGTTTATTTATAGAAATCTCTAAATTATTTTTGGCCAGGTAGAAAGTAAACCGTACTCCCCAGTGTGTGGGTAACACGAAATCAGCTTCCTTTTCCTTATTCTTGAAGCAGTTCCTAATCTGTGCTCCTATTCTCATGCACTCCACTTGCCCAGGAGGTGACAAAATTAAAATGTGGTGAAATCTAGAACACAAATGTCCTAAAAAATGGAAACAAACTCTTCCTCCAAATCAGTCTGTAACAGGGCACAATTTTAGTTCTGTAAATGCACACACACTCAAAATATGTATACACATACATACACACTCAAATTTTTGTATGCATATATGTACACATACACTATATTTTTCTATATAAGGAAATTAAGAAAAAAAGGCAATGCTGGCTGCATGTCTTCATGATGGATAAGAAGTTTTCAGGTTTTGGATCAAGGACAATTTGTTATAAGAAAGTGAGCCCGCTACTGAAAGCAAAACAAAAAAAGTTAGCATAAACTATATTCTATTTTCAGTTGCTTAGTACATTTCTATTTTTCAGTCTGAAAAGGGTTTCAGTGTGTCAGGCCAGATCATCTCCCAGCATGATGTGACCTTCCTTCAGGCTGGTCACTCAAGTGAAGTCACAAAGTTTCTAGGGCACTTCATTTTAACTGCAGTAGTTTGAGGCTCTTTTAGACTCATATTAGCAACTTTCTCTGATATGGGTTGCATAAGCATTTCCCATTGTGTTGTTCTCTTGAGTTTACTCTAAGTCAAAGTTCCATGTATATATGTAAGGACAATTGAACATGCTCATCTGTGAATCACAGCAAATCAGTAAAATAGAGATAAGCAAATGTAAAGGATGTATGCGAGCCCCCAGGCATTAATTCAATGAAATAAAGTCCTTGTTTTCTTTCTTCCCCAGCTACACGTAGTTTGTTCACCTTCACTTCTCTGTTCAAATATCAGCTGCATGGAAATAGTTGAAGCCTCACCTAGATCTCAACAGGATTTGAATCAGGTACTGAAGTTAAGGTGGAATCTTGCTTGGATTCCCACTGAACTAGGGAGGTAGGAGAGATCCTGATCTTTCAGTCAGGATCAATGGCCGTCACTGGAAATTGTGGCCCACTAAATGTGGTGAAACACGTAGCAGAGTCAATGTGCACCTGGCGAGGTAAATCTGGCATGCCTACCCATCCCTGCTCTGCACCAGCCCAGTTCTAGATCTTCGTCTGGGGAAAGGTTCTTCTTGGAAACTTCATTGTCAGAGGAGCATTAACACAAACAAATCATGTAAATCCTTTCCATGTATGTATTTGCTCAGCTACAAGTGGGGTTTATCTTAGGTGTTTAATGCCTGTAATTTGTGAGAGGGACAAGGACTTCCCAAAAACTGAGCACATCCATGCATTATTTTCTGCCTCTGGGAATGAAAGTTTTTCATCCTCCAAGTCTAACCATGATGACAAATGCTGAGATTTAAAACAAGCAGTAAATAAAACTAGCTAATACCAATTAAATGAATGATCCCCCATCATTTTTTAAGGCAGCCTTGTTTTCGTCAATCAGAAGGAATTCAAATAAACTGAGCACTATTTAAAAGGCAAACAAAGGAGTTATGTCTAAACTAGAGTACAGGGAAGAAATGAGGCATGTCATTCCCATTAAGTTATGTTCAGCATACACAAACAAGGAGAGTACTTGCTACATTTTTTAGCAAATGCTCTCAATTGCCTTTACTTGTATATGCTGTACAGAGTTACCTATATTTACATTTACTTTCTCTCTTCTCCTTCCATGAAATATTCCAATTTACCTTAACCTTGTCTTTTACATATGAACGGGTCTGAACAATAGGAATCCTGAATCCCATATAAATTTATAGGATGAATAATGATATAAAAAATAATAATCACCTAATAGGTAAAAATCCCACCTGCAATACAACTCCTTTTTTTCAACACAACTTACACTTGTCTAAAAGGCCTATTGTCGTGGTTTTTTTTAAAATCTCTTCATCTCCCTACTATCCTACCTTCCCAAAATACCTATAGATACACTACAACACAATCTGTATGGGTAGCTACTGAAATGATCAAGAACATAGTCAGCTATTTTTCACCTTTACGAAACAAGCATTTTTGCTTTCAGGTGGAGTCTTTAATTAAAATTAGCACTTAATTAGGACAACTTGTTCTGTCTGATCACTCCACTTTTCAATACTAAAGTGTATCCTTAAAATGCCCATGAAAAGTTTCTGAACTTCAGTGTGAAACTCTTTGAATAATTTCTTTAAAAATGACTGAAAAAATGATTGAATTTTATTTAGATTTATTTATTTTCTGATTTATTTAGAAAAGATAAATCTATCCTGCACAAAGTTTCAACAAGTTTATAAACTACCACTACTCTTAGATAGAATCTGGTTAAAGTATCAGAAGAAAAGTGTTTTATGAGAGGCCCTAATAGACATCAGGAACTCAGTTCTCAATTCACAGCTACTGGACTTGCCAATAAAAATGCACAATTCTATCTCTACAATTAAATTTCTTTATCAATAAGCAAATAATAATTCATTTCATATAGTACCCAGCGAACAACAGTGAAAGGTGCTAAATTATACAATGCTTGAAGTAACATTAAACAGCAGATTTGCCACCAAAGTTCATTTTCACTCACAGAACAACTTAAATCCTCTATTTCAGAGAAAGCCTTCTGCACAAAGCCCTCAGAAATTCAAAGCAAAGGCACGAGAATCACAGAGTATTCAGAGGTAGCAGCAACCTACAAGGATCCTTGAGTCCAGCCCTTGAGTAAATGTCCTGTACAGAGCTCAAACCCACGCCGTTGGTGTTTTTAGCACCATACTCTGACCAACTGCACTAATCAAAGTCCAACAGCCTTGGGCATTGCCATAGCTCAGTCTTCATCCTGAAAACAAGCCAGCAAACACTGATGATGATTCTCCATGATAACGAAAACACTTTCTTTCTCCTACTCTTCTTACTCACAAAAGCTAGGTTACCGTTTCTAGAGGATAACGTTAGGCAAATTTCACCCTTTTCCCCACCTGGCCATTGCTCAGGCACAAAGTTCTCATTCTAAGTGCTCTCTGCCAGCCGTGCTTTCACAGCTCCACCTCAGATGGAGCACTTGGCTTTCTCTTTCTCCCAACCCTAGTATTTCTGTCCTAACTTTTCTCAGTATAATTAAATCAAATATTATGTTATGAGGCTACCTCTAAATTTTGGAGACTAGAGGTAAGTAGTAACCAGCAGGTGAATTAAGAGGAAGATACTTCTTAAACCACAATGCATTTGAACAGAAGGCAAAGCCAAAATTCTTTTACAAATCTATCTTATGTGCCATAGTGAGGGCTTAAGAGAGCACTTTTGGACTTCCAAATGGAATAGCTAATTTTCCAAATCTTTCCCTGTTCCACAATGTACAGAAAGTCTTGTCCAGTTTAGCTCACTATCAAAAAAGCAATTACAATGACGTCTCTGGCAATAATACATTTTTATCTAGTTTCCAGTCCTAGCCCATTAAGTACCAAATTATTCTGAGGTGTTTTAGTGCTTCAGCTAATGAAATTTTTAATTTGTGCAAAGCAAGGAGAAATGGGTGCATATGTTTTATACATATGGACATACAATGGAAAAGGAAATATTGACTGCTGTTTTCTCCTCTAAGCCCACTGTTTATTTAGACCTGTAGCTGGTCTTCCATCTCAATTTCATCTTATTTTTATTAGAGTTAGTAAGTATTAATTATCAAACAAATTAATTAATAATTAAATAATATTAATGAAAATGACAAACCCCCACATATATATTAAAATATATTAAATATAAATAAAAAAATTTTTAAGCTCTTGCTGAATACCCAATTTTGTTGATATTTTAAGTTTCCTCTTAAAATTGTAGGAGTGAGAAAACTTTTTTGCAAGAATGAAAACCCCAAACTTCTATATACTACTGAAAAAGAGGAATACATAGGTGGCACAAACAGGTCTAGACAAACTCAAACAGTGATGGGCTTAAGAAAAAAAAAAATAGAAAGAAAAAAAAAGTGAATCCCCTCAATTTGACATGTGGCCTGGCAGTGGGGCATGTGATACAAGATGTTTTCTAAGCAGCCTTGTAGTGGAGTTCCAACAAGACTGACATGCGAAGACTTTTGGCCTTTAAAATAAGTTGTTACAGAAAATCGCTTGCAGTTAATTGGTAAAACTGTGTCAAGAGGAAGACAATCAAGAAAAGGACAAGTTCAAGAAGTAGTCCTTGATGTACTAGGGAGAAAGAATCTTCACCTGTTTGTACACATCTGCCAGAGGAACAGTAGCTGCTTCCTAATGACTGCACTCTCTGGCCTTGCAGAGGAAGGCCCATGTAATTTCCATAAGCAAAATATTTCTGTTGACAACACAGATTAAAAACAACTTGGACAGCTTCTCAGGATCCAGGCTGAATAGATAAGGCTGGCAGCCAGAAGGCATATATAAAGACAAAAATGCAAACCCACTATATTTCATTACAGTTCTGAATCTGATTTGACAATTCTTTAGAAGGAATAAATATGGGAGTTCATAGGACCATTTGTACTGCAACATTTTCAAAGCTAGAATTACACATAAAAGATTTGGCAGACAACTGCTGAATCCACCTTCTGAATGACTGAACACTGCTCAGAACCAATTCTTCCCTTTATTTCAGACTGACTGCCTGGCACATCTGAGCATCTTCTTTTCAAACCACCATTGTAAAAGAGGCCAAAGAGTCAGGAAAGGGAGAATACTTTTTGTTGTACACTCACAGCAGAAGCAGATTTCCCCTGTGTCTTTCACAGGGAGAGGGGTCCTGTGACACAACCTTATTGAATGGCCCAGGTGGGATGTGGTTCCATTGCCCTCAGCAACATCACCACAACATTCATCCACAATGGTTTTGCTCTACGTACTGTCCTGTCTTATCACAGTTCAGCAGTGCAAGGAACTGCTTGTTACCTTCAGGAGGAATTGTCAAAAACTGGAGGATGGAGTTGGTTGCGTCATTTATAGATTTGTGCAATTACGCAATGCTGATCAGACAGAATGAGATGGAAACACAAAGTAGGCCTCAGCTGACCTGAAGTTCCTCAGTGTTTTGTGAATAGCAGAAAGACCTCTGTTAGGGATTTCCTGAAGCTGGACCAAATGGAAAGGAAGGAAAACCTTTATGGTTCCTAGTAGACCCCAACCTAATACAAATATGGTTTTCTGTCTCCTAAAAGACTTTCCATATGTTATTTGTTAGATTTTGGAATAATAGCAGATACCAGACTCCTACAAGAATGATAAAAATCCCCGGATGAATAAAATAATTGAAGTCTACAAACAGATATAAAGGTATTCTATTCCAGAGATTTTACTGAGATTACCGTTTGGAGTATTTCTGTACCAAAGAGCTACCAAGATACTTACCTACTTATTATTGCCTTTTTCAAAATTTTTCTCCTCTGTTTTTAGAGGTCTTCCTTTTCTCCATTTCCTATATTCACATTACTTGAGTTCCTTCCTTTTCCCAGGAAAACCACTTAAAAAGAAGGTAAGCCATCTGAAACTGCAAACCAACCCTGCTTTTACATGCTGTCATTAACTATTCATAACTTGGCTCCCAAATGTGGTGGGAACTGCCTGTTCTTTTTCCATAATTTAGGATTATGCATGCTTTCTCACGGTGAGGAAGAAGGATCATTTCAACTTAAAACCATATGTTTCTGGTTATATGTGTCTCTCTCTCTCTCTAAGCATAGGTTACTGTTTGCACTTTCAGTCATAATTCTTCAAACATCATGGTGAATATATTAGAATCATTTTACTATTTACGGAATTTACAAGCAGCTGGCAGCAAACTATATTAAAACGCATAGCTGTGAGGTAAGGCTAGTATGTTCCTGTCTGGGTTTTAAGGAAAAAAAATCTGGTATCCACTGATAAGATAAACATGAGGATTTGCTGAACTTAACTACTTGGTGCTTGTTTAAAGCGTGGTGATGAACAGAGAGACATAGAATACAATACTGTTATTTAGTTGGAAGGAACCTGTGGAAAATCACCTAGTCTGAAATAATTCTAAAATCTGTATGATCTATACATCATCTACCCCAAAAATAACATTGCAAATGTATTTCGTCTACTATTACAAAAAAAAAAAAAAGAAATTAAAGCTGGCAAAAAGCACTGTCATTAAAAAAAAAGTCACTTGTTCCTACCATTAACTGACTCCCACTAAACTGACATCTGAGTTATTCACTCTTTTCCTGCTGCTGTCCTTTATTTTGCTCATTGTTCTCATTTTGCCTGTCAAAGAAGCTGATACAAGGCTATGTTTTGGATTTGTGATCAAAACACTTGATAATTTAGTGCTTTAGTTATTACTGAACAGTGCATACACAAAGTGAAGGCCTTCTCTGCCGCTCACCCCACCCCATCCTCTACACAACATGGATGTAGATCCTAATGTGTAGACTCTCTCTGCATCCAGCACTATCTATTCCATTTCAGGTCACAGAATGGTTTGGGTTGGTAAGGACTTTAAAGATCATCTAGTTCCCATCCCTCCACCACAAGCAGGAACACTTTCCACTAGACCAGGCTACTTAAGGCCCTATTCAACCTGGCCTTGAACACTCTCAGGGTGGGGTATCCACAACGTCTCTGAAAACCAAAAGTGTAGTATTAAATATCATCACAAGCCTAAAACCTGGCACACCCTAATCTTTTACAGGGTCACCTCATGATGCTGATGACATCCTGTGGACTTTTCTCTCCTGAGAAAAGCTCATATCTAGGAGGCTGCCATTCTTGGTGTTGTGGTCAATATCACTTGTACATACTATTTTTAGAAGTGATTTGTGGCTGCATGCTTGAAAACAAAAATGGTATCTTGGACAAGTCGTTTAACCATTCTGTACCCCAGCATCCACACACAGGAGAATGTTGTGCAATCTCAAAATCAATGGTGGCTCTACCTCAGTCCTCATTGGCCAAGCCCATCCTTAAAACACAGGTCTATTTCCCCAAGCATAGCCCAAAGACCCTATGAATACGTGTTTGTCATAATAGTTATAAATTACAAAACCAGATGAAACTTACATGACCCCACAAGGGGAAAAGAAAAAAAGTCTAGCAAAGCACTGAAGCACGGATAATGCAGAATTTGCTGCTCCTCTCATTTGTAAGTGTACCAACAGTCAGAACATTGCTGTGTATAGGGCATCGTGTTTCTTCTCTGCTCCTGGGGCAAAACTCAGATTTTTTTCTCAGCGAGATGTCAGGTTAGAGAAACAGCGTTACTCAAGCTGCCAGCCTCAAGGACAAGAAGTTAAACAAGAGCATAAATGTCACTCTACAGGGATCCTGTATGTTTTCCAAGCTGGAATTAAAACTGAAAGGCTGTAGGAAGCAGACCCCCATCAAGACCAAAGATTAAAATATAATCACTCCCATACGTGCTCTGAGTATAATATGGCAGTAATGGTCTGGCATGCACTTACCTCTAAAATGAGATTTCTCAATTAGTGAAATAGCTTTTCCTGGCAAGCTAAGCATTACTGTATGCTTTCAGAAGTTTCTCTCTTAGTATGAGCAAAATGATACGTTATCAAAGTAAATTCTTTATTCATTAACTCCAAACTGAAAATTCACTCATTGTGCAGCTTTTCAGAGGACTACATGACAGCTTATGCAACACAAATCCACTGCTTCAGAATTGTGTCAGACAAGCAGCCTGTGAACAAGGTTAAGTTATTGTCAGACAAAGGACAACAGGCACAATCTGAAACACAGGAAGTTCCATCTGAATATGTGGAAAAACTTCTTTACTGTGTAGGTGACAAATCACTGTAACAGGCTGCATAGGGAGGCTGTGGAGCCTCCTTCTCTGGAGATATTCAAGACCTGCCAGGATGTGAATATGTGCAGCCTACTCCAAATGAAACTGCTTTAGCAGGGCATTGGACTAGATGGCCTCCAGAGGTCCCTTCTGACCCCAGATATTCTGTGAGCACTGAAATCCTTCACAGACTCCAACACTTATCTCCAGCCAAAAATCAAGAAATCACATCTCTGTGGGATGTGTAATTTCACCAATAATGAGCTTTTCCCACATTGAAAGTAGGTCTTCCTGATCTCCTTCACCTTAACCCCTTGTCTCCAAAAACTGGCATGCTCATTTCCTCAGCTACTCTAAAGTTCTCCCATAAAGATCAGCTCCCATTATCTGGTAATGATTTGCATCACCTTTTTTGTGAAAAAGCTCTCTTTGCTCACCCTTCATTTCCATTTTCTTACTTGCTTCCTTCTAATGAAGCCTTCTCTATGCTCAGTGTCAGCCCATTCACATCCTCTGAATTCCCCTCACACATCTCTTTCTGCTCCCTTAATTCCTCATAGCATATTTTTTTGAGACTTCTCTTCATCATCAATATTTCAGCAGACTTTTTTGTCTGTGTTACTGTGTGATGCATTAGTTGAACTATTGCATTTTCATTAGTTTATTGTTTACTATACCATTGTTCTCCTATGTTTTCTAGAGAAATCTTTGCCTTTTCCACCCCTCCCTGTATATTGCACTTATAACACAAGAAAAGAGCAGAGGCCAGAGAGACTGTCATAAATTTCTTTCGATACCATTTTCCATTTTACCAGGAAAACCTTCCCCACGCCAGCAATGCAACAAAACAATCTGATTTTATTCATGTATTATTTAAAACTCAAAGTGATCTGTCACAAAATAAGGCAGGATGGAAATGTGTAAGTGGGTCCTCATAGACTCCGAGAGCAAAGCTGACTAAGCTTCAGCAAATGAAATAGAAAACACTAAAGCTGTTTTGCTGCTGGCCCCTGTGGATAGCAGCAGTCCCTCTGTGCAAATCCACTGGCTTGGTACAGGAGTTACTCTGTGCAGCACAAGCTTCATTCCTACTGCTGTGCAGGTGTTGTAGCTAAGAGATGGGGAACTCTCCTTCCTTATTTCCTCAGCCATTTACTCGTTTGATTCCATGTCTGCCACTGTGCTTTCTTGCTTGATACAATTGAAATTTTCCCACTTAATTCAGAAAATCTAACAGCTGCAATTAAGAAAGCAGGCTCACCTTAAGGAAGGCTGAACTATGCAGAACTGTAAGCAGGTGTTCATTTCAACCTTACCATCACCCTCAGTGCACTCATCTTCTCATTTTCTTTCTCAGAAGGAAGGAGAAAGCTCCCCACTTTCACAATATTTTTGTTTCTGTTACCGTAATGGATCTTCCAGAAGGGTAAATATTGTACTGATGGATTTGAAAGTAGGAGATTATGATGATCTGCTTTTACAAAATAAGGTCACATCTTTCAAATATGAATAAAAATGCATTGGTGAAGCGAAGGTAGGAAAGAAATGGTTCTGTACTTCCAACTTTCACAAGCTAATAGGAAAAAAGATTATATCACCTCAAAGCTATGCTTGACCCAATTGCCTCAGTCAAAATGCCCATGGTTTCTTAATTGGCATTCACATATGGTCACCCCACTGACTGCAAGGCAAAAGGTCAGGGATATTTCTATAGAGACTCAACTGTTGAGCTCAATTACTCTGATCCCAGGAGGTTCCTGAGGAACAGGATGTGTCAATAACCTAATGGAGCTTGAATACCAGCATCCTGCTGTGTGTGTGCTGGACAGAGGTGCAGAGTGTAACAGTGGTCAGGGCAAGAGAAAAGTCATAACTCTGTGGATAAAGGGCTGATTTCTTCCTATTTCAGTACCAGAATGAGCTCATCATCTTTCTCAACTTAGCAGCATTTCCTGCTGTGCAAGTGGCAAAGAGGCTAAACAAGTGCGTGTGCTTTGTTTCAGAGCCAGTTTTCATTAGTGAAATAAGAACAAAATCAAAATATTTCTAAAATTAACAACTGCTGCTGACATAAAATGGAGATACTGATGTCTTAAAAAAAAGGCTTAACAGGGCCTTCCTTGGCCTTTTTTTTTTTAATAGGGGAACAAGGAAATGGATGTAATTCAAAGACCAAGTGAATGGATTTTCCTGCTATCTGTTTTGTAGGTGGGGCAGTGGAACAGAACACTGAAGTTTCTTGTCCACGGTGATACTACTGATATCAGTAATGGAATCTGGACTCCTCAGCATTTTGTTTCCATCCTTCCACCCTCTGAGTCATCACCCAGCCTGAGGAGGAATAAATGTCCTGCCAACAGCAACCAAGCCTTAGAAATCCCACAATGATTTGCCACTGAAAAAGGGAGAGGATCTTCTTCACCATGCATTTTTAAGTCTGTTACATTATGCAGGTTGTCCAGATGGCTTGTCAGCAGCACTTTGCTTCATCTCCTTTGCAATTAGAAATCCTGAGAGCTGGTAAGGCTGACAGACCACAGATATTTCACAGGAATCAATTTATCTTAGGAAGCTCACAATTTGCTTTTGTGTTCAGAGACCTCTCAAGTGAAATTGCTATTTTTGAAAGCTTGGTAATAAACCACAAATACCATATTTCTGTAACAAGTCCGAAAGCAAAAGTCAAGAGATCTGCTCTCTTCTAAGCTCCTGACAAGGGTGACTTTTTCTATTTTTATGTGTTATCTGTTCCCTTGTCTTCCTCCCCTCACATAATCCCTGCTAACAAATTCCAGGTTAATTAACTGCTCATGCTTTCTTATTGATGTTTAAGGGTTGCCTACCTCGGATCCCATCAGTAGAGAACAGAAGAGAAAACCTAGTTCACCTCTCAGAAGACAAAGAGGAACTGAAAAAAAAAAGTTTTTTACACTGCCTGTAGAGTTAGCTTGGTGTAATAGTGAAGCTAAACCTCTTGACAGTTTATCTTAAAATGTTCAAGACTCTTGTTGCAACAAGGGAGTTCATGTTGCTGCAGAAACACTAAACTAATAAGAGTAAGAAAAAACCCTTATTTTTGTCTTCAAAAAGCTTACAGATACATAGCCAGAGCCAACATATTTGTCACCTGAATCACAGAAATTTTAAGGTTGAGCAAGACCTCTGGAGATCATCTAGTTCTAACCCTTGCTCAGAAAAACATCATCCAGAAAGTCACTGTACAATACTCAGTCAGGATTTGAATACCTTCAGGGATGGAGACTCCTTAACCTATCTTGGCAATTTGTCCTAGAGTCAGATCACTGTGATCACTATAAAAGAAATGAATTTTTTGTTTTTCAGTTTGAACCTACCGCCTCTTGTCCTTTTTCTGGGTACTGCTGAGAAGAATCTCGCTTTGTCTGCTCAACACCAGAACCCCACCTGCTCTATTCCACAAAGTTGCTTTGTAGTCTAGCTGAAAAACCATGGATCACCACAGAACTATTTATTTCCCCTATATGTCCTTTTCCTCTCTTTTGTATATCACCTGGGTTTTTGAAATATCCACTCTGAAATAAGAAGCTGATTATCTTCCTCTCACCAGCCTTTGCAGTCATGTGTCATTCCTAGTCAACCACTAATCAGGGCCATAATGTGTAACAGAGTTAATTCTTTAGGTATCCATTATCTCCAAATATTAATCATAACTCTTGTTTTTATATATTTTTGAGAAGACTGAGAACTCATTGCCAAGTCCCCATCTTAAGAAGACTGCTCATGCACCACTGCACACAGCAGGGTTATATTATGTGATATATAGTGCGCTTTTAGAAGCACACACGTATCTTGCCTTCTTTCCTTTCCCAGCTATGAAAACTCCAGTAGATATTTTCGTGCAGATGTTTTCCCACAAGCAATTATATCAAGAACTTCCACATCTAATAACATGGTACAGAATAGAAAGAAAATCCCTGGAAGCATAAAAAATAATTACATTCTTAGCTGAAAACAAGCTTCTGCATCTTGTGTAATTTTTTTAGCTGGTCTGGAGACACCCATGATAATGGTATACAGTTCAACTATTCCCTCTTTGCTACGAGAACCTTTGGAATAACTCTATTACCATCCATTCTTCATTGACCCAGTATCTCGTGGCTTCAGTTTTGGTTCCATGATATCACCTGTACCTTCCAGGGAAAAAAACCACACACTTTTATTGTTCTTTGCAATTTTGGAAAAAAAAAAAATACATCTGTATAAGGGTCTCAAGTCCACAGAAATGTGATATGTAGCCTGGAATTTGATTAATTCAAATCAAATGTTGCTTTCCTGACAACACAGCAGTGTACCCCATAAATAAAGCAAGGCTACATTATCATATGCATTATAGTCTGAAAAAAATAGTGTATTAGACGCTAGTAGCAGAGATGAAAAACAAGACATCAGAAATTTCATTCTAGTGCAGGTGGTAGAATTATTTACTGCCCCTGGGTCATGTTAATCCTGCATTCCTTAAATTCATGCTGAGGGAGTACACCTTTCTGGCTTTAACACGGGAAAGAAAATTACTCCAAAGGAAATATGTTATAAATGGCTACAGGGTGTGAGGTTAGGTAAATATTTTGCCACTGTTCAAATTTAGTGCAAATAGGAGATGACAAGACAAACTTATCTTTTACGCGTTTATTTAAATTTCATCTGTTATTTCTTTTAACATGTTTAATAATTTGACCTACCTTCCAAGGAAACGTCATTTCCATTTAAGTCCTACAAATAATCATTTCTTTTTCCTCAACACTTAAATTGTCTCTGCACTCAATGCAGGATGAATTTCCTTTCTTTGAGCTTATTACTAAGTTCGCTATGTTTTACATGAGATACCTGATACCAAGAATTCTGTGGAGAGTTTATGCTGCAGGAAGAAGAGGTTAGGGAATTTATGTAACCTTCAATTCTTTTAAATGGATCCCCACATTTGTGTGGAAAAAAACCCAAGCAGAAGTGCTTTGCAAACAGTGCCTAAGCCAGGGAAATATACTTTATTGCTAAGTACAAAATATACAGTACAAACATGAGCCTATACGGTACCAACAACTTGAAATCAGCTCTTCAGAATTTAGCTTGCAAGGTAACTTTCCACAGAGTAAACTAACCTTCAAGTTTACCTTAAAAAAATACAGAGAAGGATGATTTTCTGGAATGGTCAGGTGCTTCTCTATTTGTGATATGGTTGTTCTGCTAATTTATGTTTTCTGTAGTACATATGGAAGTTGAAGTTTAGACAAATAGAAGAACTTTTCAGGGTATCTTTGACATGAAAATTACTTTTGTAGGAAGTATCTGTGCACAGCTACAAGGTGCACAAGAGTAAAATAGCAAAATATTTTTGATGACTATAAAAGTCTACAGAATGAACATTGAACAACTTAACTGCAGTGAAAAAGGCAAGGGAGACACCAGGGAATTGTTGTGAGCCCTAGCTTTCCCTTCCATCCTAGCTCAGCATTGTATATTGTTGTATAAAGATCCTTTTGTTGACAGCTAAAGTAAAAATGAAAAGTCAAAGGAATAGCAAACGACATCTATCTAGTTAGTTTAAAGTACTGGACTTCTTCAGTTACAAAGGAGTAATTTATGATGCAGGTCAGTATCTAAATTGCAGTGTTGGCAGGGAGAGGATAGAATTTGATAAGTCTTGGCTGCTTCATGCTCAAAGCAGAATTACATGAGGGACTAAAATAAACCTTCCCTCAGAGGTTACAGGATTTCAGTGCTGCAAATGTAATCAGCCCAAAACAGTACTTTGTTTTAATTTCTTAATTTAAATATCTTCAAATTTGAAATGGAGGATCGGGTGGTTTTTTTGGTTGTTAGTTTGTTTTGGTTTTTTTTTAAATTGCAAAACTTTTTAAAGTTTGTGGTATTTAAAGGTCTTTAACAAAATAGTTAATGTGTTATTCATATAATATGAATTTCTGTGGAAAATTCTGTTGGTCAACAGCTCTTCCTAAGATATCTTGAAACTGTAAACCTTTTGGGTCCTCATCTACTATTAATAAAAAGACAATTATATAGCTTATATACCTTATATATAAGATCTTATAAAAAAACATTTGTATTTCAGATTTGGGTCCTCCCTCCAAAAAGCAGCTCCCCACAGGGAATCACCAGTTAGAGGGTGGCACCCACAGGAGGTGCTAATAAGTCTATTACCATTTCATATTTTAATGAGGTATCTGTAGTGAATCATAAAACCTCTAAAAATTTGTGAAGCATAAAGAGTGGTGAAACAGTAAATAGTGATGATGAAAGGCCAGTCACAATATGAAATATGGTGAGTGCCATGGTACTTTGCAGGTCAGGTGGGAGCCCAGACCTACACACTCTGTCCCTCATTAGGCTTCTGTAATTAGTGCTTGAGACATGCTGATGCAACTAAATTACATAGTGCAACCTCAGCTAGTACAAGCAATATCTTGTCAATGTTGTATGCATACACAACCTTTGTTTTAAATAGCTCCAGTCTCTTAGAAAGGGATTTTATTGCTGACAAACTTGAAACAACTCTTACAAAAATGATACCCCAGCTGTACAATCAGAGGGCTGCTGTGGAGTGGAGGGTGTCATACAAAGATTTAAACCATTCATCATGACAGGACTCCCAGCCCAGTGCTATGGTCAGGGGGCCCAAGAAATTTTGGGATGTGTAAAGAGAAACAAAGACAGCAAATGTAGGGAGGCAACTGTACTGCTCTCTGCAATGTTGGTTGTTTGGGGTTTACCTGTCAAGGTTTGGGTGGCACAGGGCTTCAAGGGAGAATGTTCCAGGAGAGCGGTGAATTCTGTGTCCTTCTGGATATACACACAGGCTGGGGCATTTTCTGATAAACATACTTTAGTCATATCTACCATATGCTTCAGTTAAACCAAAGCTACCAGGCTCAATGGGAAGAAGTTTAAGGGTTTGTAATACAGAGATCAGTTTAAACAATACCATAATCATTCCCGATTTTAAAATAAATTTTAAGAAATGCCAAAGCACAATAGATTAATACTAGGCAGAGCAGAAAAGCTTAGAAACTTTTCACATCCCTGTGAAAGACCTTACGCAAAATGCTTCTCATTTGCAAGAAGAAGAAAATTCACAGCATTTCTATGATGTCCAGAAATATATAAAAGAAACTAATGCTACATTTAGTGTGAGCCTCTGCAGTGTAAAATATAAAAATTCTGGGATTGACAACTTTTTTGGAGAAAAACGTTAAAAGTGACATTAATATTTCTCTCTCTCAAAGCTTATAAGTGAGGGAGAGCACAGGAAGGAAATGACTCTCAGTGGGAGACAATTATTTGAATTTTACTGGGTTGAAAGACATCAGGAGTGATGTATGAATTAAGCATAATATAATTCTACAGCCTGAAAGAAACACCCTAATAATAAATTTACAAGTTAAAAAGGCAGTTAAGGGTTAACAAGATCAAGACCTAACCCAGCAGCAGTAGTGAGATCAGTTTGTTTCAACCTGATCAACACTCAAGCCCAAAATCATCAGTGAGGTTTCAAAGCCACTTTTGAAGAAATCAAAGAGAATTCTTCCTTGCTACTCAACAAGACCTTTTTTTTCTGAACACCCTCCCCACTATTTTTCCATGTGTAATTCAATGATTCAACTCACCATGTTCCTGAACAGCATTGATATTCCTGTAACTGAGGTTCTCCATTACATAATAGAATAACCTTCACCACAAGCCTTTTGCATACTGCTCACCAAATTTCTAACCTGTAACCTTGCAATTGCTTTAGTGGTGAACAATGAATTTAACCTGCAAGCTAACCCAGGTGTATGAAAGGAAGAGCTGGCATTGGCTGGCACAATGCTGGGTTGAAGTTTTGCAATGATATGCTTCAAAAAAGGATTTAAACAAACAGGTTTAAACAGGTTTAACAGGTTTATGTATAGCTGCATAAAACTTAATACCATCCCTAAAGCTGAACAGAGTTATTTTCCCACTATTAGTTACATACAGAGAAGGAATTCATTACAGAAAAAAAAGGAGAATCAGGAAGAGACTTTGTCTTCTCGTGTTCAATAGCAGCTATAACTAGAGACATCCTAGGAGGAGAAGTGAATTGTGGCATTAATTCTGAAAGCGCAGTAAGAACACATGAAAAAGCAGAGCATCTTGGAAATTTAAGGGAAAGTGCAACCAGGTCACTGTTGAAACCAGCTGCTCCTTTCTCAGTATGTCCTTCAAATTTCTTTTTTTTTTAAACTGGTCACAAGAGAAAACAAGCCTTGTTATCTGAAGCTCGCTCCTATCCTCAATTATTCGAAGGTGTACAGTAACTTTACAGCTGCACATATTCATGTTTATTTTTTAAGTGCCAGTCAGCTCATACTTTTTTTCCTATTGGGAATCCAAACCTGTTTAGAAACTGTGTTTACTGTTAATCAACCTTCTTTCTCACTGGCCACACCCTGTCCTTTACATTTGGTTCTAGTAAAAACCCTCAAGAAATTTGATCTTTAAGAGATGTCTGGAGAGAGTACTATTACATAGCCAAAATTCCCAAAAGCCTTTACATCAGAAAATATACAACATGATGTTCTGCATGTATGAAAAATGAGCCTTGGGAGACACCATGATTATCTGATGTATAAACGTTAGTTTGAAGACTTTTGCTGAAGTGCAATGCAGAAATAATTCTGTAGGAAGCACTGCAGAAAAAAAACAACTTTTGCTGAAACTACGAAGAACAGGCAGAAATTAGAGGTAGGAGAGGACAGCAGAACTGCCAGTCAGTAAACATTTATCTATTTAGCCTTTGCTCCCACAGTGGTAAAAGAGTGAGAGTCTGAGAGCCACGTGGTATAGTAGAAAAGCTACAATAGCACAACTGTCTTAAGAAAAAAAAAGAAAATAATCTACAGCAAATGTGGTTCAAACACATGACTTTTCCACAGATTGACAGTAACTCATGGGGCGAATATAACAGATGAGAATAGGGGAATTATGTGACACTACTCATATCTTTGCCCATTCCTATGCACATAAGGGAACAGAAACACAAAACCTCCAAATTCCAATCTTTTAAAAAATTATACTTCTGTGAAGAAGTATCTCCCACATCGATATTACTGCTCTCTTCTCCCAAGTTCATGTCCTATTCCCTTTTTTGCAACTGGGTTTTGAGTTCAGGCTCACCAGACATGGATGTGCAAGTATTGCCTGCTAAAGGCATCTAGAAGCAGGAGGGCTTTCTCAGAACTTAGGGATTTGATCAATAACTTTTGCTACTGGAGGATCCACCCTGAACCCTCTATGAGTCAGATCTGTTTGGTTGCTAACAATGCCCTGAAGAAACACATGATAATCTAAAAAATACCAACAGTTAAAAAATTTGAGGAGAGGAAAAGACAGTACTTACCAGGAAAATAAACTACCAGCAAAAGTAATGGTTATTATTAAAATAAAATTATCTTGCATGAATCACATTAGAGAAGATTGCTGCTAAACTAACAAATGTACTTATGCTCACAAACATTGCCATCCATCTGCAGGCAAATGCCATTTTTTCCCTCAAAATCTAATTCCGTATTTATTGCAAGCTCTATTTTGTAAAAGAAAGTTCACAGATGTACTTTGCTGAAAACTCCATTAAAGCACACCCAAACAGAATAATTAACAGCCTGTCTGGTCTCCCTCAACTGTATTAGCAATCATCGTTGATAAAAGATCTGTTCCCATCAAAGAGATAACAGACTTTTCCCCCGAGAGAATTCCATTAATGCCCAGCAACTGTTGATTGTATTGTGAAGAACGATGTCCTTGAGAAGTGTAAATGCACATCTGCTGTGGAAAACTTTTGATATTGTTAAAAAAAAGCCATTCATAATAGTAAATATTCAGTAAAACACTAAAAAGATGTTGTTGTGCTTTCTCCATTTGCTTCAAATATGAAAGGAAGTTTTCAAGCAAGCAGTAGATCATGTCCACTACAAGCTACTCTTATCCCTCTTGCCTCCTCTCTCTACATAGAAAAATAGGTAAAATTAGTTATAATTCACATCTGCAGTAAGTAGAATAAAAAAACACTTTCGTATATCAAAGCAAGTTAGCTGTCTGTAGCCCATAACCTGGTTCCCACCAATTTTTAATACAAATTAAAATTAAATACTACTGCAATTAGTAAGAATTGAAACGTCTGGTATTAAATCATTTTATTGGTAGCTGAAATATTTTCCTCTCAAGAAGGTTTTCAAATCTACCTGATTATAGGAAATACAATGATATTTTAACCATTTAACCTTCCTTCTACTTGCCATCACTTTGAAGTAGAAAGCAGGGGGAGGTTGCTCCTGCTCAAGGTCCACAGGTGATCTTGGAGCTAAGAAAAGGAGTTTGTCTTCTCAAAACAAACAAAAAGTATAAACCTTGTGAAGATAACCTTTGAATATAAAGAAATTCAAACCTCTTCTCAAAAACAGAGAGCAGTTTTAGCTCATCGGTTTTCAAAGGCATGTCTGTATTTATGTCAAATGAATCAGGTCAATAACATCCTTGCATGTATGAACTTAATTCTCAAACCTGACCATATAATTTAGGGGTTTTTGTCACCAGCATTTTCTGAAGAGGGCAGAAGCACTAATGAGCAGTGCCAGCTGCACAACATAAACTCCTCTAGTTATTGGAGCCATGGCACAGGCTGTACAGGAAATCCATTCTACATCCTCACACAGGGCCACAGGGGAGCCTCTGTGCTGCCCCTATACCTGTCTCCTCAACCCCCAGGGAAAGGAAGCAGCCAAGCTCCTGCTGCGGCAGGCACACAGGAGACTGGCTGATCTCCCTTGCCAACAGGGTTTGGAAACTGAGGCCATGTCAAGAGAGGGCTAACAACAGTTTAATCTGTCAAACCAACCCCTTCATCACAAACACCTGGAGAACCCCTGTCAGGCTACTCAGCTGCCCCAGGCTTGTAGAAATCTTCTCATCTTACTCTTGGCCTGTCCTGGGGGACGGGTCAACTCTGACCACAGAGCCCAGAGCCAGCCCTCTCCTGCCAACCAAAGCTTCTGCAAGGCCTGTGCAGCACAGGCACCTTCGCAAACAGAAAGATTCAGCTTCCAGAAATTACTGTAGAATCACAGAGTCAAGAGATTTATGTTGAGGACTGGAAATTACATTTAAATTGGTGTATAAAAATAAGAGAAAGGAGCAATTTTAGGAGAAGAAAGATAATTTTCTTTGTCTACTTTATTCAGGGAATACCAGTGTGAGTCAGTGATGGTGCTAAACAACTGCAAAACCCAGTATTTTATCCTGTTATTGCTATAGCAATACAGAGGACATGTCACTGTCACAAGAGATAATAGCATTTAAATAGCAGAGTAAGTGCTGTTTTAAAATACTCTAAGTAAGTGCAAGGTCATGTCAGTCCCTCAGAGAATACTTTCTTCATGTAGGTTTCCATGCTTCAGGAGAGTTTTAAATGTTTCAGACAAATCTACTTCCAACTCATTCTCTATAACTATTCCTGACATACTCTGATAATAGCTGTGATGGGTTTGCTTCTGAAAACTTAGCAGCCTACCTTTTTTACTTACTGAAACTTGTGCTGAATTTTTAATGATCCTAAATATCTTATACCACAGTTTCCTCTGCAACAGAGGGATGTCTCAAACATGTGATGACCCAACAGAAGGACTGGGCAGAAGGAGAGGGTGGGTAAAAAATAGAAATTGCCTTTTGTTGCACAGCAGTTGTGTAAAAGCAGAGAAAGGCAAAGTGACAGACAGTATTGTGGTGCTTTCCCCCTTCCTTTGCCAGACTACCATCAATTGATATCACAGTCATTCTACCAGCAGTAAACATGAGCTAAGAAATCATAACTGTATGAGTAAGGCTGGATAGGCCACTCCAAGGCTCCATATTCCAAGCCAGAAGGAGCAGATTTCTTCCACTGAGAGCATGGTCTCTCCTTCATCCTGTAGAATCAATTGATCTTGCTTTAAACCTAAACGTTAAGAAACACTTTCTGCTATTGCAGACAAACTAAATGCATGTCAGTGACCTGCTGGAAGTATTTCTAGCCTTCAACCAAAGAATGCTGTCTTCTCTTTAAGTGCAGAAGTCTAACAATAGGATATTATATGCACTCAGTTGTTTAAAAGGCAGAGATAAGAACAAGTGCTCTGTTAATTAAGCTTTTTTTGTCTCATTCTGAATCATCCAGGAACGTCAAAAAAGCCATTTTTAATTATCATACAATTCAACTAATCTTTTGAATTTAGCATTTTATTACCCTGCTGAAGGATTCAGCACTGCTATTGACCATGCCTCTCAGCTGGCTTTGCCAAAACAGCTCTTTGGTGTCTTCATCTGTGCCTGCTGAAGGAGATTAATGCCATCACTGAAGCTACAATGAGCTTTAACTCAGAACACAATAAATGGTTCAATAAATGTACAGTCAGTTGAAAGCTAACATTCATTAAAGGGGTGATTTTTAGGATATTCTGCTTTAAAATTGAGACAAAGGCTGGTAAATATTGTGCCTCTGCCCTTTTTTTTTGGTAAAACGATACTGAGAACCAAGTCACTACACATTAACTTTTTCCTGTGTCTTTATTTCACCTACTCTCTGCTGATCCCCATTGTAGTATGCTACAGAAAGAAAATTTATTATTTTTGCATAGCAAGTAGTAAGGAAAAAAACATTTTTTTTGGAGGATACATTTATGGGTTGGCGAGAGAGAAGCAAGTTCTCATTGGGCACCATTATCATGATATATATGTCCATTAACTTAGAATTAATCGGCCCAAAAAAATGCCCTGTCTAATTCATTCTCCCATTGTAAAATATTTTACAACTTAAAGAAAATGTGAAAACAAATGTATGGTGTTCAAGGCAAGAATCTAGACATCTGAGTATTCAGATGATAAAAAATGTTTAGAAAATTGTAGCTTTAATCACAGAAATATTTACAATGGTAAACCTGCAACTTGACAATGTCATCAAAATATGCAGAATGATATGCATATTAAATTACGCAGAAATAATCTGAATTACTAATAAGGTGCGTGGTTGGAGAATTTTAAGCTTTAGCACAAAATATTTGTGCACAGCAGAAGTTCTTTAACACCATACATCAAACCAGACAACAATGTGACTGGATATAAAAATTAGCAATATACTAAAAATGGAGCAATTCAGGGGGGAATCTAGCAGCAAACATCTTAGCTTCAAAATTAAATTATTCCTTCTCTTATGATTATTGCCATTACCCCACTGCTTTATATTCACAGAAAAAAAATTTGAGGATTTAATTTTTACTGGTTTTCCAGTCTTCCTGTGCTTTCCATTTTAATTCTTTTCTAAGGTGTGAACACACGATTGAAAAAATTATTTTTTTCTTACTAAAAGTTCATAAGGCATCCAGAGTTTTTACTTTACTTTGAACTAAGCAATTTAAGCAGTGATGTATGCCTAAAATTAAGACCTTGTACCTGTAGAGATGATGCAATAGTTTGACAATCATAAAAAGCATTCTTGCAAGAGCAACCTTATTTCATCTGAAGGGTCAGGGAGAGGAGGAGAAAAAAATATTTTTACCACCATTACTGTTCACAGTATTGACAAAAGAAAATTAAATAATAAAAATCAAAACAGCTGCCCTGTAACCTTGATTTATAAAGCTGTACTTGAAAAACAGATTTACTGTTTCCATGGTATGCCTAGTTACGTATTTCAAACAAATAATAAGCGTCATTTAGTCTAAAAAGGGTAAAACATTACATTCTGACGGAAGGGACAGCATTGCTTGGACACACTGTAGGATTTGGACTGCGAAAACCACTTTTTAGAGTGCCACAAGGAGACAAAATCAAGAGATAAATGCTCCCAGCCTCCACTGGAATATTTTGTAGTAACTCTGTTTAATTAAAATATAAACTATCCCATTACTAACACCAAGAGCACCCAAAGTAGTTAGCAAGGCTCTCAACAGAATGAGAAACATAAAAAAGAAAAATAAAAACCAATTGCAAGAAGTTTGGGAGCAGGCACTTTGGAAGCTCTAAGCAGAGGATTACAATTGTTTGATTTAGATGTGCACGCATTGAGTCTTGTGAGTAAAGAAGAAAGACAAGAAAGCTGGTCCTGGAAAAGCAAGTTCACTCTTTCTTTCCCAGCTCTGAGATTTCTTACCAAAAGCAAAGGTAGATTTCTCCACTTGAGAAGCAAAGATCACTGATCTTTTGAGTTGGGGCTGTGTGGTTTTTGTTTGTTGCTTTGGGCTTTTTAAGGTCTGCCTGGGAACAGTATTCCACTCCAAAAACTGGGATTTAAGAGGAAACTAGTGACCGTGTGTCCTAGGTTACAACATAGCTGTATTCTATTACCAGCAGCTGTGGGCCATTAACCTGTTATCTCTTGTTAACGACTCCCCCTTGATAACAACCAATAGGCAATTAAGACCCATCAGATGACTCATGGCTTATCTGATACTATTGTGGGATGCTCCGCCCAGGAGGGAGGAGCCGGGCATTCCCACCTGGATATAACCTGGCCTTGGAACTGCCCAAGACAGCCCTGTCTACTGGGTCTCCAGAGGACCACAGCTACTCTTGGACCTTCAGCTAGAAACCAGATCTTCCACAGGATCACCGCTTCAACTGAGCTACTTCATTTGGACTGCTACCACCACCCTAACAGGGTGTCAGGTTGCATCTGACTTTGTCAGTTTTTTTTTTTTGTTTTCCCTTGTATTATTATCCTTCCCTATTAAATTTTAATCCTGAACTCACAATCTCCCACTGATTTGTTTTCAAACTAATACACCATGTGAAAACGGCTAAATTTAGAGTAACTATGAAAGGCTTTTGAAGCCTTAAAACATTCACAGTCACACTGAAAGTTCCCCTCCATAGGTGCACATAGGTCATTGAAAATATAATTTGCCACTAGATGTCCAGTAACAGCGTTTTGACATGTGTATCTCCTTGGAATAAATGTTCTCCAACAGCCAGTCAAACTTTGGTTCCTGCCCTGACCTTCAGCCATATAATTCCAAACACCTAGTCTAAGCTCAAAATTGTCATCTCAATATTTAATAGTTATGGGCCTGGTTGATCCAAGGCTAGAAACTTTAATAACACCCATGACAAGAATAATGCTTAACAATATCATACATAAAAGGAATATTCTTCATTTCCCAGATTTTTAATACACCAGACACCTTAGAATCAATAGATTTCATAGTTTCATGCGTCAGTTCTGATTTGCTAAGCCCAAGACAGATGGAATACAATTATTTGCTAAAACAGAACCAGAATTTTTTCTGAACCTGAACTGCAGAACATTTTGGAGTTTACTGGAGGGAACAGTATTACTATCACCCTGTGCTTTCCCCCAACCTAACAACATAGTTCTGCCTTCTCCAGAGCTCCTAAATCATCAAAATATGGGAAGTGTAGCCACTTTCATAACCTCTGAAGATCACTGGAAGTCTCAAGAGACAATATTTTATTCTGAGAGTTTTGAGTCAGATTTCTTGATCAAAGAGACTGGGATATAAAAGCTCAAGTGATCTCCCAAACATTCTGAGTTTCACATGTCAGCTTTCCTGGAAACTCACAAACACCATTCTCTGCTTCATCAACAGCACGGCAGAACTCAGACTGGCCCAATGGTTTGAACCTGCATTGTCCCTTCTACATAATTATTCCTTGTCAGGACGTCTGAAGAAAACAAACCATAAAAAACAAACCAGCAGCTCTGGAACCCTTGAAATTTTTCTGAGCTTTCTACTATTTTTATAGAAATGTCCAAATGAACAATATGGTAAGTCACAAAAATTTATTTTAGCTGATGTAAGAAGAATCCCACTTCGTTAGTGTACACTGGCTTTTATGTGGCTGTAGCCTGCTTATAGCTGTCTCATTCTAGCTCACAGCAATAGGACAAGGTACACACCCAATAAAAATAAACCTATTCCATTGTTCAAGTGTGAGGCTGCCCCATGTGGTACAACTGCAAAACTATGCATGCCAAACTGATACGTATGTGGAGGTGTGAAAAAAGAAGGGAAGGGAAAAGATGAAAAATACCTTAGGGAGGACTATTTTCTCCATAACCAATGGAAAACAGTCCTTATGATGAGCTAACTTGAATGCCATTCTATGAACTGCATCCTTTGAATTACACAATTCAACATTACACAAAAGGTGACCTTTTCAGTATGCTTTATGTGAGCTTCAGTATGCTTTATGCGAGCTCCCTGGATGTTCAGACCCTTTCCCCAAAGGTTAGTCTGGTTATAATCAGGAAGGAAAAAAGACAGCAAGCTATTCTACAAAAGTTAAAGTGTTCAGATCTATTCAGTGTCTTTTTAGTTATTCCTTAAATTTTGTTTCAGCACAGGGTCTGTTTCCAAGAAGTGGCAAATGCTCTGTTTTTGGAAAAATCTCTGCTTAGAAGAATTCACGTCAGACTGATATGCATTTAATTATGTGCTCTTGAGAGCAAGAATTTAAGTTTGCAACAGGTTGGGCAACCTGCTCTGGGCATAGTCTGCCACAAGCTTCTGGATAAACTACTCAAGAAGTTCCTCAGTCAGCAGAATTAAAAATCCACACTGTGCATGGCTGTGTCTCATGGTATGATGACTAGACATCCAAAAATATACGAGTTTTCAACTCCTATGGAGGCAGCTGAGGAATTCTGTCATGTCTAAGGGCTAAGCACACATTTCTTTGCAACAACAGATGAAATTCTGAGGGGAGAATTGAGAACAAAGAATCACAATAAGTCTTGTTTCTGAAAACTTAACAACACATTTAGCTAGGTATCGTGTTTGCAGATAGCTAAATCTAAAATACTATTTTTAAATTAAAATGCACATTGAAATCTCAGTTATTGAATTGGTCTTTCAAACAGAAAAAAACCCCACACAATCAAAACCAAAAAACAAAAACAAAAAAACAAACACCCCTTGTCTCCAAAACAATTCTTTTTTCTGTGTTTCTCCAGAGCAAAAACTAGGCCTGACTTCTGTTTTTTCTTTTTTATTGAAGTTCACTCATGGTTCATTTTGATTTTCTGCATGATCCAGTTTCTTTCATCTGGATTTATATTTATATGTTCAACAGTTGATCTTTCAGCTGTATATAATTTTAAAATTACACAAATTTACTTTTACTAGACCCTTTAGACCCTCACATTTCCAAAACGTGAGCAAGCCATAACACAATCTGGAGAAGACATATCAAAGTGCTATAAACCTTTTAGTTCTGGGTATTTTATATACTTCTCCCTTCCTTCTAGCTTTCCTCTCTTCCCAAATGAAATATGTATTATTCTCACAGGTGTTTGTCAGCAACCTGAACACATCTATCAATTTAACACTTGAGAAAAATTCATATCTACCTTTTCCAGCAATTCCCAGCCTACAGATCAGGGTCTTTTCCAAAGGATTGAACTGAATTTCTAGATAAATACAAAAAGAACCCAAGGGGGCTCTTTTAATCAACCTTTTTTCCAAAGGTGATTTTTGTTCTCCTTCATTCCTCTGTTTTCACAGTTGTGCTTCCAAGTGAAGAGTACTTTAAATCTCTCAGAGATATTTCATTTGCCATATGCTAAACACCCTCACAAACAATTTCTTCTTGAACTTCAGTTGCTACAAGTCCTGCTTAGCATTCCTTATTTACCTAAACATTGTAGATAACCATCATTAATTCAGCCTCATTTTTGCCTATTTTTTTTTTCCCTCACAACATAACAGGCAAAATATTCCAAATTACATTTGTTAGCCCTGAAGTTGCAGATGAGACACATGGTGCGACTATTGGGGATGGCCTGTGCGGGGCTAAGAGTTGGGCTTGATGATCCTTCTGGATCCCTTCCTACTCAAAATATTCTGCAGTTCTGTGAACTTGTAGTTTGTCTCAACTTTTACTTTTCCCAGTTTCTTCTGTTTAGTAGTGTCTGTGTATAGATTATGACACAAAACTAAATTTACAATTTTACCTCAAAACATGCATCAATGAAAATTTTTGTTCCTCCACTCACAGAAATACAAGAACTGGGACTCATTCATACATAGAGAAAGAGATGCAGACCTGATTTTCCAGCTGTATATTAACCATAAAATCAGTGGAGTTTAATACTATTTATAACCAGTTTATACTAACATGAGAGGGCATTCAGACCCCCACACTCCCATACTTTTTGTCTCCCCTTTCCCTACCTCATCCCAGAGCTAAAAAATGCATAAAAAATTTGTATCTTCACTAGTCACCCAAGAAACCAAACAACAAATTTCACAAGAGTAATGCACATTTAAAAAATCTGGAGCAAAACTATACCTACCATGAGTTGATCTCTTAAAATAAGACAAGCAACTGCTTTTAATATGTAGCCTCACACAACCTTTGCTGCAATAAAACTCTGCATCCCCCTCACAGACACTGGTGGTCTAGAGAGAGCTCTCAGCTGTCTCCTCATATTTTACCTCCTCTCTTTCAGGACTATTTGCAGGAGTACTTATGAATGACATTAATTGCATCATTGCCCTGAGGTCCATCAGCACTTAATAGCCCCACCTGACAACACAGACACCACAGGTGAGTATTGTTAGTGTTTCAAATATCCTGTGTAAGGCTGTTGAACTGAGATCTCCGTTTAAACACTCTGTTTTCCTATCTAGTTCTAAAATTCTTTTCAATATGACATGTTATCTGGTAGGAAGACAGAATATAAAGGTTAATGTAAAAAGCAGCATCCCATCTGCCTTACTTTTGCAGCATCTCACCTGTCTTACCTTTAAGAGAGTAGATTCTCATATACTTATGATGAACTGTTATGAAGTTCAAATCTTCTTGCTTAGGCAAATAGCAAATAATAATTATGGTCACTTTCAGTGACCACTAGATAGTCACTACCTTGTGAATGCAGAAAAAACCTGGCCTGTTTAGCTGCAAATGGAAAGGTACTTATAATCTGAAATAGGACACAGGTCAAAAAGGAGAAATGAGACTGCTATAACTTCATAAAGAGCAATGCTATCCACTGACATCATCAAATCTTGGAATACTAAACAGCCTGTATTTGCATAGCAGAAATTATTTTGAGACTAATAACTAAATATTATTTCTCTAGCCATGGTTTTTAGCTCTCTGGTGAAAACCACAACTGTAGGCAGATTAAACAGCAAATAAAAGATATTGTTGAGGTATAAAATATTAAAAGGATTAAGAAGCAATTGAAGTATTGAATTAGAAAAAAATAAATAAACCCACCTACGACTGTTAGACATAATGATGCTGATAAAAACTTCCACTTCAAAAGTCTTCTCCTCAGAGGAAATGCTAAAATATCTCGCCCTATTCCCAGCTAATAGCTACTGTTTAGCAGTATATCAAGTCTGTTGCATTTCTGCTGCTTCTCAGTATTCCTCCTGGCCTGCTTCTTAGAGGCAAGTCAATGAATTGGTTCCAAGAGAAAAATGAAGCTGCTTTCCCTCCCACAGACACTTAACATGCTTTATATCAGTACAGCAAAAGACACAGTCCCTCAAGAGAAGTACAGGGCTGAAAAATCTGTTTATCATCCCAAGAATGTTCCGTATCTCAAGGACCAGAAGCAGCAACACAAAGTTAGACAGGAGCTAAATGAGGAGAGAAAAGCACATGCACAACAGCACGGTTTCTTTTACCTGTTTGCAATCCCGAGGATACGCTTAGACGGCAAGAAGTAACAATGAGAGACAATTAATTCCCTCTTCAGCTTCAGGAAAGAGCTGTCAATTGCATTCAGCAATTAAACCTGGTTCTGTATCACCTATTCTAGCATGAATGTAGAAGAAAATTAGTAGCTGTATTTGCATCATAATGTACCATGCTACCAGACTGGCAGAATTCCAAGCAGATGTTTACTAAAATATTTTATTAGCTTTGTGTCTGAAATACTTACAGTGAAAGTGTAAAGCCTGCATGGTGATAAACTACCATTTCAAACTAGTCCACTTTAGACCTAAGCTATTCAATATAGCCTGGAGGAGAACTAGGTCTGAATGCCAGCAGACCTTTTGAAGACACCTAGGTATTTATGAAAATTTAACAAAAAGGGCTTCATGCTGAATGTAAGCTCATGTCTCTATTTTTTTTTTTTTTTTTTTTAAAGCAATGAAGTGAGGAAGACTACAGGGTTTAAATCATGGAAAATGATTGGTAAAAAGTTTTCATTCTTTGAGGTAAGGAGCACACTTCACATATTGGAGGGCATAAGCTTTAGAATAAATATTCCTGGTGGGATTTCAGTTTATTAAGTTCTGAATTAGAAAAAGGGCAAGAAATAAGATTAACTGAAGCATGACAACATCACTACCACCAGCAATCACTCAGCACTTGCTTGCTACCTTGTAAGAAAGAAGAGGTAACTAAGAGAAAAGGGATGCTATACTACAGGCAATATTTAAGTATTTTTACAGTAGTTACTGTTTATTTACACATTTTGCTCCATCATCCAAATTGTTCATCACTACAGCATTTCTTTGCCAGTTCTACATGTTCCTTCAAAGTCTGAGGTCATTTGGGGGGAGCATGAGGGATGGTGGTTCATTTTGGAGGTTGGCAAACAATCCCTAAATATACTAAGCAATATCTCTTTCATTGTTAAGGTGACATACTAAATAGCTGGCACCTACAAATTACTTTAGAATTATACAAACACAAACATTTTTTCATTAGAAAGAAAACAAATCTAAAATTATATTAATTTGTACAGTTTAAGAGAAAAAAAACCCCACAAACAAACAAAAAAAAACCCTAATATATATTTGGATTTTCTTTACATCCTGCAATCTGGATTTAGTCCAGAGAGTTTACATCTAGATTCCCACCTTCTCTCCTCACAAGTGAAGATTTCACAAGGCCTGCTTCCAGCTGAGGGCCAAAAAGTGTTTAGAATTGGAAATGCAGAAAGACCTCAAGGTGCTGGTGTAGAACAAAGAGAAGGATGCTGTGGGGAGAGTGCTGGAAGCAGCACAACAGGAGATGAGCATTAGTTCTGCAGATGTGCAGTGTCAGTTGTCAGGCTTATTTCTACATTTCACTGCATCAAAGAAAATATTTTGTACCCAGCTGAGTGTCAAATAAGATGGGAAACCAGTATACAAACCATCCTGAACTCTTAAGGTGCAGTTCTGCTTTGAGCCAGTGAGAATAAGAAAGGATTTTTCTTTCTCCCTCAAGATCAAAACAAGGATTTTAATTGCTGAAGTTGATTATCAGATATTTTTGACCTTTACCACTGCCATCTAATCCGAAATAAATAGCTCTAAGGACAGCTGGTGAAAGCATGCTGAAGTTCATGAACTTTAATACATACCCACTGATTTTCCCCCTAGCAGTTGGTGGTTCTTTAATCAAGACATCATACTAAGTGTCAGAAGTAAGCATACTCATACCAATAAGCACACTACATGACTGTTTGGGGGTTTTGTTTGGTTTTTTTGTTTCTGTTTGTTTGTTTGTTTGTTTGAGATATAACCCACTGTTGGTGTGATTTTTCATTGAATATACAGATACTCTCCGAGTTCCAATTTTCATTCAAATCCAGTCTCATGAACTACTACATATGATGATGATGGTACTGTACTCAGCCTCTGGAACAGTTATGCAGAGCAAAAGCACATGGCAGCCATTCAGAGAACAAAATTTTTTAAGGATTAAAATGATTGAGTCTGTTTGAAAGGATATCTGAAAGCAGAGGTAGCAGGTGCTTGGCAGGGAAAGGCAAGAAAAATCCTCCTCTACTATAGGGCAGAACATGATCAAGAAGAAAGCGTTGAGGAGGGGATGCAAGTATTAACAAAAAATTAAAAAGATTCAAAAAAAGTTAAAATCTAGGTAAGCTAGTTTTCATAACTACAGACATGAAAACAAAGCCAAACATCTCCAGTTGCATCCATTCCAACAGGAGAAATACCAAATCTGCCTAGCTGATAGTACAATACTTGCATGCTGGATCACATGAAAGAGGCCCATGAGGAGATTGCAAGTGCTACTGCATGTCACAACCCTCACAGCTCCCCGAGACATGGGATCCCTTCAAGACACAGAGGCTGCAAGGAGCAGCACAGCTCAACTCACCCCAGGTGTCTGACATATTCAGTCATTCCAAATGGCTTGCACTGATCTCCTGGTGACCTGAAGCTCCTCAGGGCAGGAACCTTAAAGCCCAGATGAAGGTAAAACCTATGTGCAGAATTGTAGATGTCCCATATTAGTTTGTTGTTTTTGTTGTTGTTGTTTTGGGTTTTTTTTATTATTTCTTATTCATACCCTTTCTCAAGTCTTTGGGCAAGAAATTAGAGAAAATCACTTTCAGTTAAGCTATACTGATGTTTGTGTATCAGAGGATATCCCACTGTGCTTGAAGGCACCAAAAGAAAATCTTTTTCTTGCAAGAAAGTAAGAGGTGGAGAAAAGTCCTCTCATCTCTGCTCAGCTCCATTATGGGTACCAGCCCATTATCAGTTACAATTTTGTTCTTCCGTATGTGGAGAGAGACAGCACAGAAAAAATAGAAAGAGATGTATGAACATGCAGCGAGTGCTGATGAACCAAGTAGAACATAACGAGTGGAACAATACCTGCTCAGAGCTAGAGGCCAGTTAATACTTACATGCTGCACAGTCTTTTGTTCACAATTGGAAAGACTCCCCCGGTAAATGGAATATTATACACGCTAAACTTCTTAACTGCAGTTAATGCAGTTTTATCATCCTTAAAATGTGTGAGTCCCCAGATAAATAAAAACATCTGTTTGGTCTTTGGAAGCTTTTTTCAAACACCTACACAAGTTATATTAATGTTATTTCTCCAGTAAATCTCCAGGGCAAACCCAAACACCTACTGAAACTCAAGAAGGATTGTACTTTACTGATAAAAATAAAAAATAGTTCAGACACCACATTCTTGCCCTCTAAGTTTTCATTCCGACAGCTTGTAACATCAAGGAGATGAGAAGGGGATGCAGGTTTAAAGAAAGAATGGTTGGCCTGAAAGTAAACACCTCAATTTCCCACATGACACTTGTCATAAGAGATAGGAACTCCTTCAAATAATAGAAATGTCACTATACTTCAATGAAAGAAGAGCATTAAATCAGTTTCTATGCTGCCTAAATTCCAGTTCTGATAATTACATTCTTAAAACTTCGATCTCCATTGCCATTTTTACTGACTGTATTATATGTTATGTTCATATAATTTAGTATAAACTACCTAAACACCTTCTAAATGCCTTTAAAATTTCCCTGTGAAGACACAGGTTCTCCTTGGAGGCATTGGTTGTTGTCTTGCTCACCAGAATGGGACTTGGGAGAGGAACTCCAAGATATGATAGTAGAGCTATTGTCCACATTTAAACAAGCTCTAGTGATCATTCTCTGATAAAAGACATCGTAATTACTAGGTTAGGTTGATTTGGGACATACATCCTAAGTCTCTAAATCAGTTTGTGATTAAAGCTTCTACCTTCTTCATTAAGTGGCAAAATATAAAACAACATGAAAAGTTTTTTACCTGGTGTCAGCCTCAGTTTCACAGCTGCAACCAATAGACAGCAGAGGTCTCAGTGCCACTGCATGAAATTTTTCTCAGGGCATATACTATGGCTAAAAGATGTCTCAAGTTTGTATCAGGTCTTCATGGCCAGGTTTTGGTAGCAGGGGGCGCTACAGGGGTGGTTTCTGTGTGAAGCTGCTAGAAGCTTCCTCCATGTCCAGTAGAGCCAATGCCAGACAGCTCCAAGATGGACCTCTTGCTGGCCAAGGCTGGGCCCATCAGAATGTTATGGTGGTATGTTTATTCTAAAAGAATGATATAGGCTCAGAAGCAGCATCCCTGTGATCACACAGTGTTGCACTGGTGCTCATTTTTCTGCTTCCATATCACAGCGTGCATCATTTCACTGTGCACTCTGAACCAAATGCTGTGGGTCATCATTAATTCAGAAATCAAGATTTGTTTTCTTTAGCTAGACTGTTGGCTGCAATGGAAAAATGATTGTTTCTAGTCTCTGCATCAGGTTTTGATTGGGGTTTGATTTTGTTTTGTTTCTGCACAGAGAAACAGACTGGAAAATTGCAAATAATAAATGACATTCAATCATTATTGTGCTATTTTCCCGTTCAACACAGGTTTGAGGTCTTCAGTGTAAGATATCAAGTTCTTTTCGATCCTTGGTCTCATCAAATATTCAGTAGTGTTTAAGACTCCACAGATAAAATTACTCTGCTCTGCCTAGACATTTCTTGCATTGTTAAAATGAAGTGTGCCCATCAGAAGAATTAATGGAGTTCTGATCAAAAATGCGCTGGAACCACCATACTGGGAACAGCAGAAAATGCAGAAACCCACGAATAAATCTGGCAGAACTAGTAGACAAGGAGAGCTTTAAGGTCCCATTCATTAGAGTTTGATTTGTGCCCTAAAGCATGATCACTGATCTTTCTTTTGAAAAGAGAGACTCTTTAGAAAAATATTTTTTACAGATAACAATATTCACAGCTCCATAAAACTGTATCTGTAATGATGTTATTACAGTGAGTTTTGTGGTTTAATTATGCACTGATGTAAAGTAGTTCCTTTTAAATATATTGCCTTTCAGTTTCGGTGAATGTTGACATATTATTTTGTTATAAAAAGATGCAAAGAGTAAACTTTTTGACCCTTTTCCCGTTCAAATCTTCCCTTCTTACATGGATGTCACTCCCCATCTCTCATTTTCCTTATCTGTGTACAACTTTTATGGACTTTTTTACCGCTTGGTATGTGAAAGTGGCAGAGAACCCTGACAGAAGAGAAGTAGGCATTACTTTCTCATTTACTATTTGTATAGAACTTAATTCTAGTATTTCTTGTTTTCTAGAATGATTCAGTTTAAAAACCACACATATGTGTAGCTATAAACCAGCATGGCTGTGTAGTAGACTGGCCAAGAACAGTTTAATTTCTATTTTCATCTGTATTTCAAATGACAGCTGAAGATTTTAGTGGGCAGGAGGAGGAAGAAAAAAAAGAAAGAAAGAGAGGGGAAGGAAGTGATTTCTGTTCCCCCCCTGGCTCACTGCTAGAACAGGACTAATGCAGTCTAAGAACTAAAAGCAGTATCTTTACAAAAACATCTTGTGATAATACCTTACTAGGAAAAGCTCTTGTGCTCAAGCCAAGCACAAAGACTACTTGTCCAACTTTGAAGTAAAATACCCCTTCACTTCTCAAGCTCTCCCCTTCAGAAAAGGTTCAGAAGTTCTGAGGAAAGTAATGTCCAAATGCAACTCAGGTATTATCACATACAAGTAATTCAGCTCTTTCCTTGTTTTTGAATCTATTCTTAACTATGCAAGGAATAAGCTCTACTTTTTTTTAAACTGAAAAATGCTATATAAATTGACTCTAATGAAGAGGCTGTCATAGAGACCACAAGGATTAAGACACAGTGAGTAAGCACTATGTATGTTTCAGGGAGAAAAATAGATCAGGACGTAGGGGATCTCAGTTCCCCTTCAGCCTCAAAATATGCTGTTGCATAACAAGCTTGCTCTGGGATCTAAAATCAATCTCAATACTGTCTTTGAGCAATCCCAACCAATCTAGAAGTGTAATAATTTTTAATATATTTTTTTTTCTGTTAGTACTAAGAGTTTGTTTCTTTTCTAACTATTGTAGCCATATACAATGGGTATAATATGGAAATACTGAATGGGACTTGTTCCTAGGGAACTTGCTTCTTCTTACCTGCAGACACACTTGGGTTGAGAGGTCCGAAATGCCCAATATATACCCACAATAAACAGGGATCCACAATAACTATCTACTTGCTGTATGATACATGTACACGATTTGTAATATAATATGGATCTAATACACTAAATCTGATACTGAAGACACTTATTTCCATCTCTACTGAGATAACATCAAGAAAATAGGAGAAACAGTCTGTAATTGATAGTTTACAGAGAAAAATAGTTAATAAAATAAAAAGCATTCTTACTTTTCTAAATCTTAAAAATGACCATAGGAGAGGGACAGCTTTTTAAAATCTCATGTTTTATGTGTCATTTGAGCCATCTGGCTTGCAGTCAGAGCAACTAAACTGTCATTCTCTTCATCTCCACAAGAGAGGAATATAACCTGATTTTCCTACCATAATGTGTACTGATGGAACAAGACATAAAACCTTTTACCTGGAACAGAGCCTGGGAAGACCCCAGTGACAGCTTTTATGGCATTTCAACTCAGTTTCTGAACAGGAGCAGTTGGCCAGCCCAGAGCTGGTGACAGCTCTTTGCTGCTTGTCGGAGAGGAACCTGACAAGCAAGGGCAGATGAGAAGGTTCAGCTACAAGGCTTTTATTGAACCTAAGCCAAGATTTCTGAACTGTGACATGATGCTTTATTGGTCAGAACAGTCAGTTCAAGATTTCAACCTATACAACATTGCAGAACAAAATTCATGTTCATCCTCCCTGCTTCTCCATCAGCAGGATTATGCTCCCATACAGATATTTGGGAAAGGTTATCCTTTCCCTTAGACACCCTTATAAGTAGGCAACAGTCCCTGACATGCTCATTCCTTAAGACTATACTTTGATTTGTCCTGCACAGAAAATATTTACCTGGAGAACACTGAGCAACGTGTATTCTAAACAGTGGGGCTACAGTCTTTGCCTCATTGTTTTCTGTGTTTCACAGGTTTTCCAGGAAATCTGCTTTAACTCTTGAGATAATTTTCTTCCTCTCCTCTTTTTCCCTGCCCATGAATTGCAGTTATAGGTTGCAGACACTGTGTAGTAAAGTTCCAGAGTGGTGCTGATCACCAGTGGGTTTATTTCAGCTTCTGGGTTGTAATCCAGGCAGATGTCTAAGCAAGGTGACCTATTGTAACCTTCAGGCCGTTGACATGACATTTATAGAAATTATGAATCTCTGTCCAAACCATTTATTTCAGTTCTATAAGTGTTAGGGTAAAGATGACCACAGAAAAACACACACTGAGGTGCTTCTTTCGTTTTGAATGGAAATCCTTTCTGTGATGAAGATGAGATTTCAATTCCATCATCAGCACACCTTGAACATTGTTTCTTGTGAACACAGACTCCTAGCCAGAGCCAGGACTGAGGGAGAAGACCATGTTTCACCAAAGTGTGTCTCTGTTGACAGGGATACAAAAGTGATGTTGTGGAACTGTCTGTGATGAGCCTCCTGAACTATTTAAATACAGAAAATTGTCTTTCATCTTATGATGAAAGGATATTGCCTCTACAGCAGCTTTTACACATATACTTGCACTGTTGTACTAAATATAATCTGCTCAGCCCTGTTCTAGTCAGCAGCCAAATCTCTCTATTTCCTGTAAGAGTTGTGGATCACAGGTATCTGCACAGAGCAGCTTCTGCTGCTGGCCTCATTGTGTGGCCGACATACAGAAGGACAGCACCCTCGTATTTATCCCTTCCCATATGTTTTCACTCTTGCAGACGGCTTCTCCAGTTTCGGATGGAGAAAGACACATCTGTCTCCAAAGCACTTCTCCACCAACAGTTGTGTCTAATTTTGAATATCCAGAAATTTAAAGAAAACTATAGTAAATATCTTATACCACTGAATAGTTTATATTTTCAAGTCCATCCTCAAAAAACATCCCCTATCTCTGCCCATGACATTGCAGCTCTCACAGGAATAGGGATTCTCTACTCATTAGTCCCCCATGCCCTCTTCCTGGAAGTTCTCGTCAGCAAAGCATTATATCAACATCTCTTTTCAAGGAGGAACAAGAGGATGCAGAATGTAATCTTCTTTATTCTGCCATCTTATATACTGGCTACACAAAATGTGGTTTGAAAGGCAGCACTGGGAACAATTACTGGTGCTTGCAGGTGTGAAATCAAATATTTCAGACTGATGAATACCAACACCACATGGGCAGTGTACCCTGACTTGCTGTATATAGAATTCTGTTTTTTTAATATATGCAGTATTGTGCATTTGCACCCTTAGCACCAAGGGTTTGTAAAAATCCTAGGATAGCTTTAAATCAAAATGAGAGAATATTCACAGTCTAAAGATGCAGCCTCCATAAGAAAGGAATCTTCTTTCATTAATTCTTCCCTTTTTGTCTACTGCCTTTACCCTGCTATCCAAGCTCTCTATTTCTAAGTCCCTATGTTCACTTCAGGCTCACTTGCATCTTTGCTTCCCGAGTTCAATTAATTTTGACCGTTAATCTTCACATTGGTGGCTAAGCAACACTTATTTTAGTTCTGTGTGAGGCTCAGTTCATTTACATCTTAGTCATCTAATCAGTCAACATATAACAATAGGAATGTTTTCAAAACCAAAAATTATATTACTTTAATCCATATGAAATCTAATTAATAGGTGAACTACTTGTAAGTTACCTGTGCTAAACAAATATCAAATTTTCTTAAGGAATATTCAATATTTAAAGCACAAAGTCTCAAGAAAACCCAAAGTATATCCAAATATATGAACAGACCAACACTATGGTGCTCCAGGTAATATTTTTTTAATAAGTCTGTCCATTTAACAAGTCTAAAGAGTTGCTACTTTTGTCAGAGAAAAAATCCCAAAATTTCCTTAGACATCTCTATACTGCATGTTGCTATCAACCAACTTGAATTAGGTGGCAATACAATAGTAACCCCTTAGTTACTATTTTTAGTAGTTTTAGTCCACTGTTGAACACCCATACTTTATTTGCATAGTGTCTGCCACTATATGCTTTTCTTGAATATTTGAAATGAAATTAATAACACAGAATGAAAGACTTACCCCACAGTTCTATTTCCATAAGCAAGTCCATTATAAAACTCCAGTCTTGTCAAAGACATAGTTTTATTGGAAGTTGAGTGACTGGAATACAACAACAGTTAGCATCTCTATCACAACTTGGCCACAGCTTTTATGTTGTTGTCCACTGAAGTTCTTCATCAATGTCCGTCTCCTCCAAGAAAGAAACTTTCCACTCCTTTAGCATTAGAAGTAATCAGGATCATCTTCTAGTAAGACTCAGTAGTAATTGCCACTGAGCCCAGCTCTGACTGTGTGAACACCCAGCAGTCTTGGGCCCTTGATGCCCAGGCTGTTTTTAGACTTCCACCCTGTTATAGCCTATCTTCATGGGAAAGCTGAGAACATAATTTCTGTCTCCTGAATAGCATGAGATGCAGCTGCATCCTCAGTTTCTGTTTGCCACTTACTTAATTCAATCTGGCAGATTACAGAGTATTTTCTGAAGGATGTTTCTGAGTCAAGATGATTCATTTGTATTAATGATGCTGAGTATGATAATTGCCAAATGTTCTAAAATATTTATTAACTATTTCCTCACAGAATATATACTGTGTTTCCCAGGTAATTTCCATGGAAATTCTATGTTTTACTAAAATGCATATATGCAATGCTCCTGTAAACAGAAAAGAAAGTTACGTGTAAAATAGCTAGAAATTAGCAAAAAGAAATTGTACACAGGCCCCACATTGCTTTATAGACTTCAATATACCTTTTAACCTTCTTTTACTGGTAGGATTAACTGCTTTACTTTCAAAGAGAAAAGAGGCTGGCTTAACAGGAAGTTCTGAGACACTGGAATATTTCTTACAATCACATTACTAACTATAAAAAGAGAGACTAAGAAATATTTTATAACCTTGGGAACAAAGTTCATATCATCAAAACTTGGACTGTATTAAATGGGCAAATTTACAGAGGCAGTCTTAATCACTGAAGGCAAGGAATGTTCCTCAGAGGACTTAAAAAGACTTTAATTGGATTCTTCCCAGTACTGCCTGCAGAGAGGAAAAATCAGAACCTGTGAGAGATGCTCACTGAGGAGAAGGTCTCAATCATTATAGCTATGAAAAGAAGAAAACATATATTAAAAATAATTAAAAGAAAAAAAAAGTGTTAGCAGTTAGATGTGGAATGGGGAAGATAGTTTCGCTTACTGTTCAAAACGTACAGAATTTTGATTCTGTTTAAATTGAGGTGGAAAAAAAAATCCCCAGATTTAAGACTCTTCATGAAAGCATGCAGAGCTACCAACAGCAGTGTCAGAGTCCTGAAGCCCACAGCATCATCAGTCCTGAAGCCTACAGCTTGGAGGCAGCATTCCTGCTGGCTGCTCAGAGCAGGACTCTGGAATTAGGGGCCTAAACAAGGACCAGCAAAAGAAACCAGATTCCTGCCAGGAAAGATGATTTATTGCAGGAAAACTGTCTGGTACTCACTGAACAGCTGAAACTGGAATCAGATAGTTTAATGGAAATTTTTCGAACTACAATCCACTTTCCCCCCCACTATCTCTAACCATGTTTCTGGCACTGCACTAAGAAAGAAATAATATTAATTAGGTATACAAGTTTTCAACAGGACAATTAATAAATCTGAATACTATAATATCCTAGTAACATATGGCTAGTAAAGTGGAACATATCCGTGACTCTTGGGTTTCCTGCTGTTGCACCATGGAACACCTAGGATCCGATAGATCATGTAAGAGAAGTTACCCAACAAGTTTACAGAAATTCACTCCCTGGCAGCAGCAGAGGGCACTTCTGGCTTTCAGCCTCTCTCCCTTGTTTTCCCTATCCCTCTCGTTTGCAGTGTGCTGGAACCTGAGACACGGAGTCATGGTGGTGAACAGCAGAGGATGGTAATGGAGTATTACCAGGCCTTACAGAGTACTCAGTGAGGATGTATTTCTCTTCAACCTGACTCTCATTACATTTAGCTATTTTCTGAGCTCATCCTTCCTGTATCAGCAATGTAAAAGTCCACATGATGCAGAAGTCACCACATTAATTTTACTGTTAATAATTTTTTAAGAAAAGCAGAGGAGAACTTTTACAGCGCATTCTGGCTGTGTGTATTTAATCTCTTTTGAGATTTTCCCACTTCTGCTCCAGGAATTCTTGAAGACTATTGTATGAAGAACTTCTTTGTATCTCTTGGTGTCCTTAATAGACTATTCCTGAAGCCTCAAACCTCTGGTTTATGTCTTATCCTTTGAGAGAAAGACACAGTTGAATTGAGCACAGATCTTGCAGTCAGATATCTGGATCAGATACGTACTTTATTAATAGCCAGCACAGGACTGTAAGACTATTTTCAGAGAAAGAGTTTCTATCCAGATATAACGTTCCAAGTTCAGCACACAACACTGTTTGCTTTTACAGAAGTGAACTCCCTGTTTCTGCTCATAGTTGGCAATTAACTCCCACTTTCCCCTCATCATCAAAAGCTCAGTGGTAGTTAGGATCAGAGGAAGAAAGACAGCAGACAGCTCAGTAGGGACAGATGGACTCCAAAATGCAAACAATTTCCCTGCCAGAGTGTGACAATTTAGGGCTTTCAGGCAGTTTCCATGGTAGTGCAGCAACCACTGGACCAAGGCAGTCAAAGAGGCCTGGACAAGCAGAGACACAGCTCAAGAACAGCAAGTGGTGTGCCAGGAGGCTGCTTCTGGAGGTGAGCCTGTACAAGGGATGAGCAATTGGAAGTGCTTGGCTCCAGCCTCAACAGGAGCACCCTGGAGGGGAAATTAAAAAGGTGCATCAGCTGTGATCCATCACCATGCAGTTATCCTCCTTTCTTAGTGTCAGGGGAAACTTGTTCAGGCCCCCTTTTGTTTTTTTCTTTCCACCCAGCTGGCACTGTGGGGACTGATGCCATCAGCAAAGAGCAGCCCCATGCCCTGGGCGCACTCAGCATAGCCAACACAGGTCTTACTCACAAAGGTAGGGCGCCAAGATTAGAAACCTTCCATTTATCACTCTGTAGGAATCGTTTTGTTTATCTTTTGCTTGTATGTGGAGGGCAGAGGGACAAAGGGTAGGAATGAGTTGTTCTTCTCTCTTTTGGAAAATTAAATGCTGTTTGAAAACAAAACCTAATTTGTGTCTTGTTATCAAAATCAGACAATCATTTCCTTGCCTGTGGTAGATCCTGCAGCCTAACTGTATTTATCTCAGAATAAGAATATAGTTCCTGAACTAAGAAAATGCAAATTCAATAAAATATTGTATGTTGAATTATGAGAATCATCCCATGATTAGCAATAAAATGTCACCTTAACTTCATTTAAGATTAAGTTGTCCTGAACCGAAAAAAAGTCTGTGTCATTGCCAAGGTAAGAATTTTGCGCCTTGATTTATTTGCAACCAGACTACACAGAAGCAGGAGCTGAGGTGACAAACCCAAGTGAATATCCAGATATATGGAAAAGCACAAGGACATACCTTAAGACAAATGATAAGTGAGATTCAGGGCACCTTCATTCATGCTTAAAATAAAATTTTGATGAAATTATGGTGCATAAGTACAAAAAAAATCTACCAGGAAAACACAGCCATTTGCAGTCACCTTCTCCCTGACCCACTTAAAGCTCCTGAGGCATTTGTCTGTCAGCATGAGATTTGTCTGGGCAGCCAGATTCAATGCCTGAGCACAAGCAAACACATCAAGTTGTAAGGCATTATCTGTAGCACGCCTGACACAAAAGAACAGTCATGTACGAAGGCAGATGGAGTCATTCCTGAAATGGTGTGGCTGTTTTCATTAAAGTAGTCAGACACAGAATGGAAGATCTCTGTTCAATTCCTGTCTTACCTTCAGGACATTCAAAACTCTATTCCACTTTCAACTATTGCCTCGTCTCTCTTCACCCAGTGTGCTGAACACCAGCTGCTTTGCAGGCAAGAAACAAAACATCCCTGCACAAGAATGAGAGGAGATAAGAGGAGGCTGCCTCTCTACCAAGCAATACTCCTGTGAGAAATTAAATTCCATGGCCATCTAATATAAAATTAGTCTAAAAAAATCTTAGGTGATAGCTGTTGAACCTTTTCAGTGACAAGTACCTATTTTTCGGGAATGCAGCACCTGTGTTTGGGGTGACCTAGTATCTACTCCTGGATCTAGACCGCCTGAAGTAACAAACTGGAGAAAACACTGAAAGAATCATATTCATTCTTCTGGACACTATCCATCCACCAGGTATGAAATGTCACCAGCTTAGAACAGTCCTAAGTCAGACTTACAATACAATCAAAATCTGGGGGGATACATATCGTCTTCACAGAGTAAAATAAAACTATGACTTGTCAGTCCTGATTATTTATGTTTCAACAAATGAAGGAAGAGAAAGTACATTTCTCGGTAAAGTTTCCAAAGTATAATAAGTGTCTGAATATCTGCCAGAATAACTTCTTGACAACTAGTTATAGAATTTTTCCTGAGTAGTATCAGAGGGTGATGGACTCTACAATTAAGTGTACATATTTACTTATCTACACTGAAACATTCCTGTTAGTGTGCATGAATATTTATGCTTGAGTTATCTTTGAAATGATCTCTTGCCTGAAATGTCTTGTCACAGCTGTAATGGGGTACAAGATTTCCTGCTTCAGAGTCTTGCATGTATAAACTCAGTGATACGGTTTTAAGTGGTATGGTTTTCATACCATATTATGTATGTATGTACTGCAGATGCAATTTACGTCTATCCATATGTATATCTTTATGGAAGCAGGCAGCTGCCTCTGAAAAGCCTCTACGGTAAATTCAGCACAGGAACTGTGACTTCTTAGTTATAAATAGACCTATGAATGGGCCTATGAATATGCCTGTCTGTTGTTGGGTTTTTTAATTCTCAATTGATTTACTTAGTCACAAAATAAAAGTTCATTATATGTTGTAGTCTAGATAATTTGCCTTTTTTTTTTTTTTGGTAGCTTTTGTCTCATAAAAACAATTGGTGAATTGGGTTACAAATACAGTAAACCAGTTTTATGATTTTTGATTCAGTCATGAGGTGACCTTGCACTGGGCCTTGTTGAATTTCATGGTGTTCACGTCATCCAGCTCCTCAAGCCTGTCAAGGTCCCTCTGGGTGGCATCCTCAACTGCACCTCTCAGCTTGATGTTGTCTTCAGACTTGCTTCTCAATCTCACAGTCTATGTCATTAATGAAGATACTGATCCCAGTACAGAACCCTGAGGGACATCACTTGTTACTGATCTTTATTTGGAGATTAAGTCACTGACTGCAGTGCTTTGAAGGCTGCCATTCATGCAATTCCTTATTCATCTATTCAAACAGTCTATCCATCAAACCCACATCTAACCAATGTAGAAACGAGGATGTTGTGTGGGATTATGTCAAAGATTTAACAGAGGTTAAGGTAGAAATATGATTTGGCTGCTATGAAAACAGAAAGACAATGTCCTGTTATGAATTGTTTTTTCCTCCATTGGCTCATTATCATGTATCTGCTTAGGCTTTTCTCTCAGTTTGTTAAGCTACCTACATAAAGTTGTAAGTAATGAGAAAAACCCCCAAGGAATGTATATAGGTATATCAGCAAATGCTCCTGCTTGCTAAGTGTGTGCAAAGCAGAAGCTTGACTGAGACTTAACTTGAGTTCCACTACAAGTGTCTCAGTTTACAGAAATTGCAGCAGTTACCACCAAATTTTGTAGTACGGATTACAGCTGGTCCAGCTCTTGCTTCCAGTTAACAAATTCATGCACGTCTCTTTGGCTAATGAGTAAAACAAACTGTCTAAAAGGTTTGCATTAAGCACTGAAACTATTCTCACATTCACTTGCAGATCTTACTTTTAAACACTAGCATTTAATTAACTTATTGATGAAATGTGTTTGCTTAAGCACAGTAAGCTCATCTTCATACAGGCAGTCCTCTTACCTTTACTGAGAGTGCTCAAATACTGTGTTAAAGTTAAGGAAGGTCTTACATTGTCTTATGCCTAGCCTATGTGTTACACCTCAGAATTAACTGCCTCAGTTCTCTTCAGCTTTACATGAGTTTTGTATCAAAGCAAATACACTTCTCTAACAATGTTTCAATGACATGATCCAATAAGACTCTGTGAAGAACTAAGCATTAGAGTCAAGTCTTCATCTCGGAAATCAGATTGTCATGATGCCAGGACAGTTTATTTCTAAATGCCTTGCGGTTGTCTTTCTGGAGGAAAAAAAAAAAAAAAAAGGTGCTTAGAGGCTGTATTATGAAATTTTTAATAATATTCAAAAATCATGAAGTGATTTGAAAACCAAGTAAAAGTTTCTTGTTGTGTAGAAAATGGGAAACTAAAATTGTAAAAATTAATAAAACCCTGTGTTGAGATATGAAAAGGGACACACACCAGGACTGGATTTCACTTGGTCAGGAACTATCTGTCTTCTAGAACACATCAAACTGTTGCTTTAATTGAAGTCGCACAAAGCAGGTACTGTCTCAATCATGAGTTACTAGGGAATATTTTTGGAATTATTTAATTCATAAACTTAGTAAGATTGAAATGTTTAATAAAAATAACACTTGTTCTAAAATAACACAGCTCTCTTTATGATTTCTGGAATTTCCCTGTGTATTGTGTCTTTTTATAAAATAACTTAAAATTGTTTCACATTCACCAAGATCCTGTAACTGATGAAAACCTGCCTCTTTTCCCTTATATAATGAGAATCCATGTTTTATTTATAGTATGAGTAAGAAGGCACAAGTAACAGGACTAAATTTTTGCCTTAGGGAAAATATGCAGAACCCAAAGAAAAAAGGTTGTCTCTACATAGTATTAAACAAACTTCTATTGAATAAGTTAGCAGTTATTAAAAAAGTTATGAGTTTCATTTATTAAAACAATACTAAATGTATATTTTAAACTATCAAAACCTGTAGAAAAGAGTTTGCTTTCAATATGAAAATTCCTGTATCACTAGTCAACAATGAAGGTTTCAAAGGAAATCCTATCAGTAAGCCAGATCATCATCTCAAGATCTTTCTTACAGACATTCATTCATTAAAATAAGGGTTACTGTGAATGCAAAAGAGAACTATATGTTGGAGTGAGAAGTGTTCAAAAAAAAAATCCCTCAGATCAAGAATGAAAAGCAAAGGCGTATCTCTCAGCTACCTCAGAACAGTCTAAACAAAAAATTCTCACCTATAGAAAATGAAAAAATAAAGTGTTATGTTGATCTTGTACTTTCTAACAACTCCATGTTCTAGCCAAAATTCCCAGGTGTTTGGGTTTCTCCTTGACATTACATTTTTCACAGGGTACAAGTTTGTGTCTTTTGCTGGTAAGATAAACTTATTCTCCTGTTTGCTTACCTTGCTTTAAAACCGATGTGTCTTCTTCAATGATGGTTCACATCGATAACAGAAAGGACTCTGAAGCCATTCATCTTAGTTGTATATCACAAACACTTAAGTCCTTCAAATTTTTCATTATGAAAGTGACAGTGTATGAAGAAAAACCTTGGTGTCTATTTCTTGAAATGGTTCTGTCTTCACAGCTCTTTGTACATACTAGAGCACAGCTTAGATGTATTTCTTTCAAAGGACCATAAATCAATATCTAACTGGCTTATTAACTCATCTGACATAGCTAATACACTTCTTCAATTTCAGCTTATTTTATTAAAAACATTAGGGCTATTCTAGTCTGCTGAGTAAAGCAGACAAACTGGCCAGGGTAGCCAGCTTCAGAAATTGAACAGCAGTGATCATATTTTACAGTGTCAAGCTGGATTCAGCTGTGGGCAGTGATATCACATTTTTCCTGTTCATTGCTGAATACTTTTCCTTTTTTAACAAGGTATGGTCTTTTTATAGGACTATCAAGATCTAATGTTTAAGTCACGATTGGACTATGTAGTTCCAGGTCACCAGTAGCTTATTATTCTGTGGTGGGTGAGTAAAGAGAGTCTTTGGCACTCTCTGTGCCTCTCATTACCATTTCTAACTGCACAACACAGCCTGGAACTGCTGAGCAGTATGATTCTGAGCCATGCTTCCTTTTGATCACTGTTTGGACTCTCACTGTGCTCATTGTCTGAGCGTGACTCTCTTTGCAAGAAGTGATTTATCATTGCTGCTCTCTCACACAGAGAGATGTGCAGCAGCCACTGTAGTCAGGCTTAAGCTGTTCAGAGAGATACTTTGAATCTGAAGAGATTTAACAAATGGATGCAAAATCTCTGATGTATTAGATGTGCAGGTTTTTTCCTTTTTTGAACTACACTAGATTTGGAAAACTTAGAAAAAGAAAATGTCTGATCTAGGTGTCTCCCATTTCCATAGGAATTTTCAGTGTTCTGTAGTATACACTGGCCAGTATTTTCAAGATTTGCTCATGTTTTGATTTTATGTATGAAAAATTTAAGTGGGCATAAACCAGGGCAGAAACCAAAACAAATAAAAACAAAAATTAGACCAGACTCTCATTTTATTTATGACCAAAGGAGCTTTTGAAGATTTGTTTTTGAAAATTCATAAGAAATGTAGCTAATATGGAATTAAATTCCTCAAAGTTCCTGCTTAGAAGAGCAGGATTTTCAGATGTATGGGAATGTTAATTTACACACTTTTGTTGTAAAATTGTGTTGTGTTCATGCATGCTGAAGCTACAGTGTATTTGCAATGACCCATAAGATAACATGTTTGTGCAGCAGTTGAAATATCCTTGTTATAAATAAAATAATAGGAAAGTGCTGTGCTGAAAAAAAACCCACAGTCATTTAATATCAGATTGAAATGTAAAGGAACCTACCTATTCAGTATCAATTCTGAAAAATTCTCAGAACTTTTTTTTCACATAATCAATAACTTGCACTAACACATTCAGGTACAACCCATCATACCAACATCCAGGAAATTCACCAGCCCTAACAGGGTTGCATATGCAAATCCAGAAGCAGATTTTTAGCTTAAAAATCTTGAGCTAAAACATGCACACATTCTTGTAAAGTTCTGACCTAAAGGTTTTTCCAGTTTGACAGGTGTAAATTAATGCTAGAGAGAGATTAGAGATTTTTCATCTGTATTCTTAGAATATTTTGCTTTTGCTTGAGGTGATAAAGGGAAGTCTGATTTCCTGTGTGTAGTACTCATACCACTGGTGACATCGATTTGGATATTTCTCAGAATGGTTAAGTTACCAGTGTGGTCTCCCTGCACAGCAGGTTCTTCATAGTCCTAGCATTCAGGACACAGAAAATACACCCGAAAAGAAACTGCCTGAGATGTTTCAGAGGCATGGGTTTTGAAGGTTAAAATTATTATTAATATAGAAATACATTGAGTATACATTGAAGGGAGAAGGATATAGCATTTTAAAATATGTTTTGCATTAAAAGCTAGGCAACAAGGAATGTGGAAGAATGTTTGGATATACAATGATGATAATATAATTGTTAATGCTATTATTAATATTTATTCCCTCTCTATACAGCATATAAAGCTAAGCCCCTTACTTATTTTTACTAAGTATGTTGTTAACAGAGTGCTTGTCCCTCATAATTTATCTAAATTAAAATATCACTATAAAACGTTTATATTTTGGATCATATTTTATTAGGTACTTGTTTAACTCCTTCAGAAACAATTATAAGCATACTTATAGTAAACTGGATTAACTGAAATCAGGTATCTTCTTCAAAGAAGTCATGTTGACAGTTGCAGTATGACTTTAGATTGCTCTAATAAGCAAGGATGTAATAATATATATTGGTAATGCCCCATTTTCACAAGTAAAAATATTGTCTCAATGCAGAATAAAAAGGAACTGGCTTAGGGTAATTACAATTTGATTGGGATATGAACTTTGCTATGTTTTTTGTGAGACTTCCTTAGAAAATGTTCTGTTATTTCACATTGCAGAAGAAAAAAAACCCTAAAACAGGTTTACCTTTGTTAGCCTAAGAGATGATTTGAAATTTATTATTATTATGTGCCAGGTTCCTGAATATATGCATTTTGTTGTCTGTGAAGTCAGTAATCTGATTTAGTAACAGGGTAAATTTGCATAGATATGTAAACTGAGAATTACATGGGAGGACTGCATTAAGTTGATTTTATTTTTAAATTGTTTATGTTCTGTTTAAGAGACATTAATTTGACAAATGCAGTCATTTCTTTGGATGCAAGCAGTGAGACTTGGCACTTGTTTTCTGCTATGAAATATTTACACTCAATTGCTATCTAAATATGTTTTATGTTGCACCTTATACACATTTCCAATAAACTGTCTGTCTGATTGCATAGACTACACCCATCAGCATGGGGTGTGAATGCTTAATGAGTTTCTAATGTCCACAAATCAACTGATCAAAGAAAAGAGCCAGACCAGATAATATTTTAACTCGAAATATAGTGATTATATTAGATAAAATACAAAGAGATAAAATACAGAGCAGTACACTCAGTACACTGAAGCAGTACACTTGTTTCAGCACAACAATATATAAAGGGACGTAGACAAATGACAACTCAAGTACAAATGAATATTTCATGTGTTGCCTGGAAGTCCTCTCTTGAAGCCTAATGCTCCAGAGGGTGCAAATGTCCTCTATACAACCATTTCGCCTCAGTCTGTATACATCCATGGCTTGTTGCTACTGATGTGTCAGACACCACAGATAGCAAAAAGAAGTCAGTGACGACTAGCTCTGCACATAACTCGTGGCACCAGGAACAGAAAAGTTTAACTATAGGCATCAGGGATTGATTGATGTGTCATAATGAGCTAGCTGGCATGTTTATCAACACTATAGAAAGAATATTTTTACAGCATCTGAGGCTCTGGATTCTGGAGCTCACAACTGCAGGAAGGCCATTACAGAAAAAAAAAATGTAACATACAACATAATTTAATGACTGGGTTGCTCAGGAAGGAGATAATAAAATCATTTACAAACTAGCTCATCAATGTGTTCCTTCAAAAAACAATCTTTTTTGCTACTCAGAAATACAGACCTGTAAGGTCTCACAGACATCATTAACTCTTCAAAATCAGTCAGGTAAGTTGGTCAGATGGGTAAGCAATAAAGGCTGTTTGAAGAACTGATAAATGCCAGAAGCCAGGTACCAGCAGACAGTTAAAAGAGGGCTGCAAGGCATTGATCAGAAATTCTCTTTGCTCTTTTATCAATGGCAAAGTTAACAATGCCATCTGACTACAGTGTGTGCACTCAGTAGGAATAATTGCTCCATAAGCTCATCTTACAGAAATACAACCAGGAACAATTCTAATATGTAGTGAGTTTGTCTTTATGAGGTCATAAATACAGATCATAATGTTTTTGAATATCAACACTCATTCTTTCACAACAAAACAATGAAATAGTTTATTAGATGTAGGGGTCTAAAAACAAAGATGGGATGAAAGGTTCAATTTAAGAAATAGCTTTTAGTTAATTTATGTTGTTTTATATCTGTTTGTTTCCTTCTCTTAAATCACAGGATTTGAACCAATGCAACTTATGTTGATGCCTGCCTTTCATATGGCAGAAGTCATTCTCCTTCCTCTCTTTCTACTTAGGAAGCAAATATTGTTGGAAATCTGTAGGTTTGACTTTGACAAAATTAAAACCTTTTTCACTTGTGGCCCCAAAAATGTCCTGGGACTGTAAAATTATTTGAGAACTGAAAGTAAGAATATATTTTAACCAGCAATACATTTTTTACTAAACTCCTGAGTCTGAAAAACCTTCTTGAAACAGGACTGTGAATTCAGATTTAAACTTTGCAAAGTGACCTTTTGATTAAACCAAGCAAAAATTAAAACCCCATATCAGATTGCCAAACTCCACTTCTTGGTGTTTCTGAAGACTCCATCTAAATGTCATGGTTTGAGACCATGTCTTGTTTTCCTTTCATGGTATAATACAGAGTAAATCTGATTAACTCTAAATCATAACCCCTAGAGTTCACCTTCAGGCTGGCAATGCCTGTTTAAAACTTGCTAAAATCAAACTGCCTCAGTGACCACACCGGTGATACTAAATCACCAGAAAATATGTCCAGTAGGTCATAAACAGAAATTTGAAAGAAAAAACTCAGTTACACTGGTAAAAATAAATATAAAAGCCAAAGACATGTGTCCTCAGTTGTGTACCTTATGCAAAGTTATTTCAAAAAGCATTAATCTCATTCACATCTGATACTCAAACAACTCAACAGTGCCTTTAAAATCCTTAACTGCTCTTTTTTTTCTTTATTTGTAAACACAATATTTTTATTGTATATTTATTTCACTCAGGTATTGTTTTCCAAGTTCTAAGTTGATTTCTACAATATTTCATTTACCAAAATATGGGTAGGAGAAAAATCTGCATATTTTCCATGAAATGAGTCTCCTTTATTCAATAGGTCAAATTTTATGCTGAACTTAATCATATAATACCAAAAGCATTTTAAGATTTTCACTAGCTTCAAATCAAAACTATATTAATCTTTGGAGGCAGAGGTCCAGACTCCGTTTATGCTGAACACGCAGCTGCAGTTTAACAAACACATAATAAATGTTTTTTCTCACCCAGCATAAACAAGGTCACTTCAAAATGAAATGTCTGAGGTAGATTTAACCTCTACATAAAGTCATTCTGAAAAATATTTGCCTTTCTGTGACGGAAGGATAGTACTGCATTAAAGAAATTAAGCCATAAACCATATACTCAATAGAATTAAGAGTGCAAGATATTTCAGGCTGCCCTTGAAGACTGTACACTAAATACAACTGAATGCCTCAGCCTAATTGGGGCTGCAGTCAATCACTGTGAAGCTCAGAAATGGATAGTGTGTCTCATCTCAGTCCCTTAGGGATAAATTTATATCTGTCAATGGCATACAGCTAATCAGGGTACAAAATCCCTGTTCTGACTAAAACTACTTCTGGAAAATCCTGTCCCTCACCATTAAAAATGGATGTGAAATGGCCATTTTCAGCAATCTAACAAAAACACTGGACTAAAGCAGGTAAACATAGGTGAGCCAAGTGCAGTGGATAAAGATGTACACAGAAGAGTGAATTCAGGCTGCTAATTACAACTGGGCGTTACAGCCCTCGTGACCTGAGTTTACCCCTGAGGACTGTCCCAGTGAAATCATCCCAATCTAATAACTTCAAGCCCACAGCACAGGCCACTCTGATCTCCTGTACATATGCCCTTCCTACTAATAGCCTTCAACCTCTGCACTGATGTCACTGCACCAGCACGTAAAGTCAAGCTCATTAGTGAACTCTGAAGTGTGAGCAGGAACATGACGTCCTATGGAGGCCTCAGGGAGTCTCAAAGAAAAGCTCCACTGCCAATGACAGAACCATGATGATATTACCGCAGGAAAATAAGCTCTAAACAGGGGGCTTAGAGGTGTATCAATCTGCATGTAACAATAAGAGTAACAATAAGAGAACACAACTGCATCGCTGGAGGCAAAAGTTTAGTTTTGCTTTCTCAAACCCATTCTGCACGTACATCATCAGCACCAGAAACTGCACTGCCATCCGGAGGTTCAGGCCATGACTTCAGGTGTGAATGCTCTTGGCTTTTACAGGTTAAGGCGGTAGAACTAATAAAAATAAACAAAAGAAATTGTCCAAAGGGTGTTTTCTTCCAATAAATATTGCAGGTTTTGGTAAAAAATAAAATATTTTCATAATACAGTAATGCTTTCAAAATACAACTCTTTCCAGGAAGGAGTATATTATTGGACAAAAAGTTCATCAGTGGATCTATATAGTTTAGTTCCTAGAATTTTAAAGCATATGTGGTATTCTTCAATCAAGAAGATTCAATGTTGGATTTCCATAAGTATTAGGAAAATGTGATAAATTCTGGGATCTATTTTTTGGCAATTGTTTGGCTATTGTTTGCTGGGAGTTCAGAGCAATAATACAGTTGATAGTATAAATCCTATTAATAATAGAAACACCACTGTTCATCATAATTCTCTAAAAAATAGACCTTGACAAACCAATTTGGTTTCTTTTTTTCCTGAGTATACTGGTTTAATAACAGCTTCCAGTAACAGCAGTTATTTTTAAAGATATCCCAAAATTTTATAGGAGGCTTCTCTTAACTTAAAAGGCAGCTTAAGAATCAAAGATTGATAGAAGCGTTCATTGCTGAAGTAATTTCTGAGTTCTTCTGTGGATACGGGTTATTAAAAGTGAGGCTCAGTTGGCAGCAAATGAGCATTGTAGATATAAACTGGATTAAAACTTGATTGACTGATAGGTTTCAAGATGCAAGTATAAAGGGAAATGTTAGAGAGTGAACATCCTGCTGTGTTCTGCAAGGCTGCGTTCTTGGCTGTATTCTGTGCAATATTTTTTGTCACTGTTTGGGAGAAAAAAGTCCTAATTAATGTTGTTTTTAGATGCCACGAAGATTGTAAAAAGTGGAAAAAATCTTGAAAAGTATTAGAGCTGCATAATGAACATTAGCTCCTATTTCAAAAGAAGAAATGCATTCATCTGCTGCATAAATATAATAAATTAGATCAGAAAGTTCATATTCCTTTTGCTCTTGGTAGCAAGAGCAGGTGAATCGCCTAGTAATGCATTTTTTTTCTGGTGTCCTCAGTCCCAAAACCATGTTGATAAATTGAAGGATACAGAGCAGATGTATGGAACAACTTAAGTTTTGTGAGATAAACACAACAATAATTTTCTCCAAGAATTATTATTCAAAGGTGTTTAGCTTGATAAAAAGAGGACCAAGGGTTATATCAGTAGCTGCATGAAAAACAGGAAATGTATGAGAGGGCTATTTAGTCAAATTGACAAATGCCTAAAATCCAACCACTACCTAAAATGGAAAAAAATTCAGTCTAAACATATTATATCAAAGAATAGGATACATATTTCTAGCAGGGAGATAATCAGACTCAACCAAAGACTTTTGAAGTTCCCTTGAACCAGATGTTTTTCAGTCCGATCTGGACACTTAAACAAGAAAGACTGTGTTCTTCCTCAACTCAATTAATTCATGGGCCACCTATAGCGCATGGGTTAGAGGGTACTGATTGATCCCAGAGTTTTTCAGGTAGCCTAATAGAAATCTGCCAAGTACAGGTACTACACAGGATAACTGTGACCTCAACAGTTATGCACCACTTTTAAATACTGATGCAAATAGATGCCTACTGAGGATCTTCAGCAGTTACTTTCCAGGAAAGAAAACGTGATCTTAATTAGCTGAGTAGCATCTCTAGGCAATTCACTTTTGAGGGCTTATTCTTTGTTCAGTAGGGTGAAGAGAATATTTTGCAGTACTTCTTTTACCATTCAGTCAAGCCAAGTGCTGTTTAGCTGTTATAGTACACAAAGACATCTTTTCTAACACTTGGTGAAGAAAATTCCCTGGACCTAGAACAGAAAAATGTCACTAGGTGTTTTTGACAGCTTTTGGACATTTGATGGTTTTGACATCTTTTCATTGCCTACCAAACCAGTCAAATTGTTTTTGATCTCAGTGGAAGGAAATGTAGAATGTGAGGGGGAAAGCCTGTGCTGAAAATGATCTCTGCAGCAGTTTTATTTTCCTGTCTATGGGGTTCACTGTCTCACTTTTTGGCCTCACATCCTTTATTAACTGCCTCAGCATTCCTAGACCCCAGGTATTCATAATTCGTAAAGATCACTGGAGAAATAAAAGATTTGTGACTGAGTTTCTGTACTTTTCTCCAACATGTCAAAACAAAAGGAAGTTTTATTTTATCAGATAGTAATCTCAAAATCAGCTTGAAACTATTCTATCATTGACTTAAAGGCCTGATACAATCCCTCCAAGCAGCACTGTCACAATAGTGGTACCTCTGTAGGACTGTTACAACTTCTTCCTACAACTGAAAGCACAGAGGAGATCAATACTTGTGCTCCTCTTCAGATTGTGACAACATGGAAACTGCTCTCCTCAACAACTGAGCCACCTAATGAATCATTCACTGATATTTCTGTTAACAACAGCAATACATTAATCCTCCAAGCCTTTCATTATCTTGCTGATCTCTACGTCCTGTCAGTGCAGGGGGTCAGTTAAGATCAATCATGAATCCACGGGAAGGTCCTCTTGTCATCTTGTGAAACCTCTCTGCTCAGAGCACGTCTAGCTAAATGAGATTGTTCAGGGCAGTTCCCAGCTGAGTTTTAAAAGTCTTCAGGACAGGAAATCTTGTAGCCTCTCTGGGCAACACGTTTCAGTGTTTGAACACTGCCACACTGATTTTTTCCCTTTTATCAAGACAAAATTTCCCATATTTCAGTTTGTGTCCATTGACTCTTGCCCTTCCATTGCATACCCCTGTGAGAATCTCCATCTGTGTCTCTTTCATCAGGTGGTTGGAGACCACTATAAGATGATTTTTATTTTTTTTTCCAGATGCAAGAATGCACTGTTAATCATGTGTAACTTTTGTCAATCAGGAGTGGTGGTCCTTTGTTGTAAAGTCACTTTCTAGCTGGACTGTTCTACTGCATAGGATCCCAGGAGAAGAACCTTGTCTTGCTAAATTTTCTGAGGTTCAGTTCACTCCATTTTTTACAGCTTGACCAGCTCCTTCTGAATATAAGCCCTGTCCTGCAACCTGGTAACATCCTCAAACGTTCTGACCATCTGTCCCACCACCCATGCCATTAATACAGACATAAGGCAGGACTGACCCCTGAGGAGCACTGCTAGTCACTGGCTACCAGCTGGACCTCAATATTTTACTTTTTAAATAGATATTAACTATAATATCCAAGAATGCACCAGTAAGGTAGACTAAAATGTGGAACAAAATTTATCTTAAAAGTGAAACAGCTGAAATCCCCAGTGTCCCATTTCTCCTTAATATTTATATTGCTGTCAAATTGTTTTATCATTCTCATATTTAATAACTATCCCACACCTTCCTGCACCCTCACCTTCCTTGGGCTCTGCAGCAGTGTGACTAATTGTTGCAAGAGAGTGTTTGAGATTGCTTAAAAAATCATGGTTTAATTTTTGGTGGAGAAACACCAAAGCACTGGAGAGCAATTTTCAGAACTCTAGTCTGTAAAACTTTTAGGAATTTGCTAAGAAAATGAATTGTTTTGATTGTTGCCGCTGTGGGGTCTTTTTTATTGCCTACTTAAATGAATGCTTTTCTGAAAGACAGGCTTTATCTGTATTTGTTATTTTTTCTCACCACAATTACCTGTACTCTGGGGTGCTTAACTTACATCACTCCCTATCATAGTGTAAGTTCACTTTGCCTGATACACGTATTATTTGAAGTGTTACTTTTTTGTACTTTAGAATAAAGAGGGACTTAGTTTAATGGAAGTTTGACAGCTTTTCCTCCAAGCAACAAACTAAAATTGATCAAATCTACATTAAAACTTTTATCTGTGAATCATGTGCTATCCTGTAGGGAATGCAGCTGGAATAAGTTATGGTGGATGAAAAACATTGCATTCATAGCTATATCATTCACACTAAGCTTCCACTTATCTCCTTTTATCTGTGTGACGGCTTCACTGGGTTTAAAAGAGGTGTCTAGGACAACTATAAAAGTTTCAGATCAAAATCCTTTAAGTTCTTTGGCACAATCCTATTGTGTAGTCAAAACCCAGGTACTATGGATCAGCTATTCAACTAGTACTGCTAAGGCAGTACTACTAAAGGTGTGAATCTCTTGTATACAAGGAGAAGGGGGGTTTAAGCTGAAAATTGTATAGAATTTTTTAAAAAAGGAAAAAACCCCATCAGAATGTGGTTTATTATTTTTTCTTAATAAAGTCGGACATTATATTATATTAGTATCAGTCATGGCATTGAAAAGTGAAACCAGTATTTTCTCTTTAAAATTATAACATCTGATTGATCCATTGCTTAGAATGGCATTGACTGAGGGTCATCAAAGAACACATCAAATCCTGTTCACCTATGTGTAATGGCATTAAAAAGTGTTTAGTTATGTTTTCTGATGCTGGTTGTAAATGCAAATGTAGCAAATGCTGGCAGGCACCTTGAGCATGGAGCTGTTTCTAACCATGGTGAAGTATTAACAGCATACATATACTCTTAGTTTGAAGTCTATCCAGTGAAGTTACAAGATGTACTATACATGTTCACTCTAAATGGGTATTTTCATTCAGCAAATAGCCTTGTTCTAGAAATCCACAGAGGTTTCTTTGTCTAAATCATAAAGTGTCCTTTGGAACCTATGAAGTCTCATATGTAAACAATTTGATATATTATTAGTACTATCAGATTATTTATCTACTTCTCTTCACTGAACTTGAAACCTACATAATTTTTGGAGACTATGGGTTTTTCACAGTAGGAACTAAGAAGAAGCCTTATGTCAACAAGCTGTGAATAAATAAACTAAGTCTATTTCTTGACAAATCAGTCCTTTTCTGCAAGGTTCTTTGACATAGACCACGGCACTTCCATCTATAGCTCTGACAGATGCGCTTTACTGATACTTAAACGAATTATTATTTCTCTGTCCCTGTAGGAATGCAAACATCTATTTGACAGTTATAGCCTCACAGAGTGCTTGATTTGAGGCAGCTTTGAAGATGACACTGTATCAGCTGTCAGGGTTCTCCAGAGGAAATTATTGTTCTCCTGCTACCTCACTTTATTTTTTCCTCTCTCTGAAACAGTAGTACTGGAGGGATGTCATATTAAGATAATTCTTATTCCTAATTCACTGTCTGCTGCAAGAAAGTTTCCTGCAATGGCAAACCCAGTAGATGCTGTGTAAACATTCCCATCTGCAAGTACAGGAAGCTTGCCTTCCTCTGTATCCAGGCATTGAGAATATGCCACTTGATCATGTAAAAAAGATAAAGAAAAGTCAGAGTAGTTAATCAAAACACTAAAGGTAAGGGAGCATGCTAGCATTTCTAAGAACCGGGGGGTTCAGGAACAGGATGGATTGTTGCTCTTAACTTCAAAATAAGACCACAGATTTAGAACAGAACAGACAAAAAAAAACAAACAAACAAACAAAAATATTCAAACATATTCCGTGTTTCATTTTAATGACCACATTTGTGCTGATAGCCGCTTCTCCGGACTCTAATATCCATTTACCTACTATTTTGTTACTATGGACTGAGCAGGCTGTAGTTTTAAAGGAGATGCCACATCAGGCATATTAATTCACCTGTCCCTACCACTTATTGGTTTAACAATAACGTATGTCATATCCTCATCTGGAAGCTGGTAGTTCTACAGTAGAGTAAGCAGTTAAGTTTTATCTTCAGTCTTCGAATAGTTAAAATTAATGTATTTACTATAGGTGGTGGAGTAGTCTGTTAACAATTAGGGCCTAACTCCAGACAGTGGATTCAATACAGCTTTCTTAAAATTGGTAGAAGAGATGTCGAAGGTTTAAGAGGAAATTGAACCAGACTTCTAAAGAAAAAATGAATGCCATCTACATTTAAGTCCAGGGAGGCAGTTGGATTTAGAGCTCTATGTGACATATAAAGACTGCATAGCAAAATACTAGCTTCAAATACCATTTTTAACCTAATTGTCTAAATCAGTGCAAAGATGTGTTGAAATGGAAGATGTATCAGTCTGAGTATCTGTGAGTTTTACATATTGGTTTGAGTTTCTAAGACAATCAGAAACCACTGAAAAAATAATTTATAATGAAATGTTTACTGAAATTTATGAGTGGAAAAAGATTCTTTTGTTTTCCAACAAAGCCAAAAAAAAAAAAAAGGCAGTAAAAAGAAAAAAAAAAAGAGGGAGCTCAATCATTGCCTAGTATTTGAGAATCTGAGTGCGCTTAACAGTGATGGCTAGACCTAAAGTGCTTACTGGAAGGATCAACATTACAATATCTATCTCGTTGTACAGTTCAGGGGGAAAATTATTTACCTTAAAAAATCCTTCTCAACAGGTAGAAAGCAGAACAGAAAGCTGCTGGAAAATGACAAGTTCTAGAGGCACTGAAGGAAAACATCTGTGTTAAATCCAGTCTTTCTGGGTATTGGGTGCCTTAGTCACATTTCCCATCATTTTATGCCTAAATCCTTGCATCCTTTGCACACTTTTCAGTACTTAGGATAACATAGGTCTTTCTTTTCAAGGCAAGACTTGATTGCAGAGGAAATGTGTATCAAAAAATGTTTGGGGTTTGTGGCATTTTCCAGGAGTCGACATACTTAAGTGCATTACCTTTCATGAGAGTAATGGAGAGTTTAGCAATAGCTATGCGTTTACATCACTACTCTGAGGTATATTAGACTTGACTTCAAGTACACGTGTGCTGCTGCCAAATTGTGTACTCAAGGAAAACCAGTGACATATTGATCCTGCTGTAGGTCCTGTGTGGTTAAAGAAAGCCTCCATCTGAACTCAGTAGAAATTTACACAGGAACAAGGCTTGTTTTTCTGAGGATTTGTGCTCTAAGTGTCATCTTCCAAGATCTGGCACATACCAAGGGGGATTCCTTCTCCTGCATCAAATCTCCTTTGATTTTCCAGGGTGCACATTTTTTAAGTCACAGTTTGTCTCTCCTAGTTTTACTGTCACGTACCTATGAAAATGGAGTCCTCATATTAAGCTGATGTCTCCTGAGATTAAGAAACATAAGAAAAAGAATATCAACATGTAAGTGAAGGGTAAATAGAATACTCCCTGTCCTAATGTTCCTGGGGGTTTGGGGAGGTTTTCTGTGTGGGTCTTTTTTAGTTGTTGTTTTGGGGTTTTTTTGATTGGTTGGTTGATTGGTTTTTTTAGTACTTGGGAAGATAGAAATTTGGTATTAGAAGCAATAGGCTGAGCCTGATTTGAACCTGGGATGGAAACACACTATCTTATAACTTTCTTATGCTGGTTTAATACAAAATTTGCAGGTTCCCATGATATCTCATTTTATCTTCTGATAGACTTCCTCATCTGAGTTTGCTTTTAAGGAAAAAAATGCAAATTGCAATAAATCTTACTCTTTTGGTCCCTACCTGACATGAAGATAAGGCAGTTCCATTTAAATACACTACAACTCCTCAAGTAAAATGTAAATCCAATTAAATATATGCTTCAGTAGATCCCTAAACTCTTCCCCCCCCATAAAAAAAGAGCCCCTAGGAAACAAAAACACAAAAAGCCACCAAAACCTAAAACTAAACCTTCTTTAAAGTCTTCTTGTGTTAAAATCTTAATAATTGCAATCTCAGATGCAAAAGAAATTAGTTCTATTCTTAAATCTTATGGAGAAATCTAAAATAATTCTTTTTTTTTTTCATCTCTTGCTACACATTTTTATATCTGCAGATGAATAAAAAGCCTGAGAGCACGTTTATGGAAATACATGAAACAAGTTTGTATATTAAATCCATGGAAATAAGTTTCACGTGGAGTTGGTACCATTTCTGAGTTTTTCTGATGGGACGTAAATTCTCCTTTATTGACATGTGCTGATTCACGTCAGTTCAGTGCCAGACACAACAAGGACATCAAGCAATCAACCTGATTTAGCAATCACAAATCAAAATAAAAGTTCAAAAGAAAGTGAACATGAGGAGTAATGCATGTTCCAAGATTTCCAACAACACTATGATTAATGAATTTAGTGCTTGAAAATGTCTTAAGTGCATTAGTGTTGTTCTTTTGACAGGTATTACTTCCTATACAAATTAATCTTTGCAATGTATATTATCAACAATATAATTATAATATTGAGATGAAAGAATAAATTAGTTTTGCCTTGTTGTCCTGGGATGACTGTAGGATACTATGTTCCCTGTCGTCGGGCTGTGCCTTTAAGCCAGATCCGAGAGAGAGGTGGGGGAGAGGCAGTGGAATTACTTCAGTGGCTGTGTTCAAAAGCACAGATAACTCGCTTGCTCTCTCCCCAGCTCTCAGCTTTGCAGCAGGGAAGAGAGTTGCATTCTCTGGCTTTTTAGCTAGCTTCCGGTTAGCTGAAGCAAGGAGTTTTCCCGGGACTGTGGCTTCTTCTTTTTTCTGGAACGGTTCAGCTCCGGTCCATAACACCATCACCAGAAGGACCCACACCGTGGCCCAGAGAGGCCATGCCACACCCCAGCTCTGGACAGAGCAGAGCCTCACCTACAGAAAGGACTCTGAATCTACCAAGTCTTCTCCACAGCGAGAGGTTTTATTATTAAACTTTTTTTTTTTTCCTCTCTTGCCTGAGTGCACCCTGCTTTTTAAATAAACAGCTTTTTTTTCACTTTCCTCCAAGAAATTTCTTTCCGAACCTGAGTGGAGGAGGGGCTGCTGAAATCTGCCTTCTATTAGAGGACACATTCATTTGAGACATTTCCTCTTAATTTATCTCAAACTGAGACAAGTAATTTGGCGCTCAATGTGCGGCTGGAGAAAGTAAAAAAAATATAAAAACATTCCAAGATACATGTACACTCCTTCAATTTATGATTTTAACTCTCCAGTTATCTATGTATCTACAAAATCTTTGACATTAGGATCATTCTGGTATTATACTTAATAACGTTTAGCTATTTACTAGGTTAATTTTTCTATCCCACTTTCTCCTTTTATCCACCTTTGCACTAGAAAAAGGTTTCTTTAAGTGTTCTTGTTTATTATTTTCCTTTTTCTTCCTCATTCTACTGATTACAACAGAACACAGGCCTAAAGAACTTGGGTGTATCACAGATATGTCAACTAAGCTAGGGAGGCAGGGTATTAAAGACACCTGTCACACAGACTTGGGTTCTTCAATAAATCTTAGCTGCGCTTCTTGCCTTAAGTGAAAGAGTCAAGCTTGCCTCAATGAAGTGTCAACAGGAGCTTGACAAAAAATGGAATGTGTCAGCAAGTAGAATCAACTTGGCAAAGGAACCACATGAAAACTAAAATATGGCTATGTTTTTCAATTGCTCTCCCTCTCAAAACAGTGGGATATAGGAAGATAGAAAAATATTCATGAGACTGTCTAAAAGATATATAAAAATGTAATATAAGATAAATTCTTTTGATTCTAAAGGTTTTGTTAATAGAGAAAAGTCTATTTGCCTTTATCAGATGAAGAAAATGATATGATAGAGCCTGAGATTTAAATTTTAGGGAAAGGTTAAGGACTTGAAAAGTCCAGCCAAAAAATAGCTGAGGTGTCAGTTAAAATTACTACTGTGGCTTTTCACTGCTTAATGAAATATTAGAGAATGCAGACAGTTACAGAAAAGGTTCGAGATAAACCTCAATATACCTCAGCATAAGCAAATACGTACTACCCTATCAATTTGAGATTTTACAATGAGATTAAAACAAAAGTGCTGAAAAATCAAACTCTGCCAGTGAAAGGGGACACAGAAAACAGTGTGAGACCAAAGAAGGTTGAATTTAATTTTGTCACTGGAAAACAACTAAGAAGAAAACACCCCCCAAATTTAAACGTTGCTTTATCCTTGCTGCACAGAAGTAAGGCAAGCATGACTGAAATGTAAAAACCTTTCTCTGCTGAGAGGATAAGAACATAAAGACCTTAGTTAGAACAGGAAAAAAAATAACAGGAGGGAGAGATGGAAGGCCAAACAAAAGAGGAAAGAGAAGACAAGGCAGGAGAATGAGTAGTTCTGTTCATAGATGTGATGGGTAACTGTTTTTCTCTTCCACTCCACACTTTCTCCATCATTTTATAATAGGAACAGCTACAGAAAACATCCTTTTGGTATATTTTTTTCTTGTGTCTCCACATACAGTTGCCTTCAGGGTCCTTATGGTATCATTTTTGAAGCAACAAAGAGCAAGATCCAGAGATACAGTCAGATGCTCAGTGTGATCCATGGATCAGACATGTCCTGAGCCTGAGGCTTGAAAAATTCTGGCAGCTCTGTTGGCTGCTCTTGAAGTAGATCCTAGGGTGGTTTTGGCTCTCAAGAGAAAATGCTTTTGTTTCCCTTAGCTTATCCAGTACTCCTTTGCCAAATTAGTGAAGAATCTAATGATGGTCATCTCTCAATCTCAATTGAACCTTGTTCTCAGAATTCACGGATCATTTTTAAAATAATCATTGACATTTGAAAATGAAAAGGATACAAATTCTTTTCAGTGACATGCATAAAAATAAAGCTTTTCTTCACCACATTCCTTTGCTGGATGTAAAAAGAAATTAAAATAAGATTACTAAGGGTCTCTATCAAGGGACTCTCTTTCTTAGCCCTTAAAAAGAAATTCTCTCGCTCTTTTTTTCCCTTAACATATTTCTTCTCATTTAAGGCTTCTAAGCAACATTCTACAGGAATATTCCAGGAATTCAGGGAAAGGTCTCAGTAATTTCAATGGATGTTTACCCAAAGGTGATCTAAACCAGATAATGGTTAATAAACATGTTCCCTTTTATATTATTTTCATATCGTTCCCTTTTTTCTTGTATTCTATGAAATTAAATTTTTTCACGAGGATTAGTCAAAAATAATACACTAGGAGACTTCCATGTGTTATTCATGACACTATTTTTTGAATCTGTTAATAAGTTTATTTCAAAACATTGTTTAATATTCCTAAATGTCAAACATAGATATTGATAATCAGATTTGCAATGTGAATATTTGTATTTATGATTTAAAATTACTTGCCAAAAATTACCTGAAATGTTGACTTAATGCTTATTTTTATTAGAATATTTTCAGAAAATAAAAGCAAAAATGGTGTGCAAATATTTTTAGTAAATTAATGTACAGTTATATCAAGTATTATTTTTATTATAGTTCCGTATAAATATATGGTTATTTTCTTAAAGGCTGAAGTTACATTGAGGATGAAGTTATTGCTTCTGACAAAAATGTAATTATGGATCGTAATTTTCTACATATGTCACAAAATTATATTTTCAAGAATCACAAAGAACAAATAAAAATATGCATTCTTCCATGCTTTGAGAAGCAATTGAGGAGCCAAAATTTTGTCCAAGTTCCACTAAATTAATAGAAGTCAGAGATTAACCTGACACACAGAAAGATGCTGGGTGCATACTGTACAATAAATTTTGAGAGTTCAGACTAAAATCTTCAAAGTAGACCCCATATTATGATGGATTTTTAATTGGAAATATTAAATACTCTGAAAGATTAAACCAGAAAATATTAGAATTCATCTATAGGTACAAGCAATATGCCCTTATGACTGGAGTGCTTTCATTAAAACCTGATGTATTCTGAACAGATGAGCTGGATGCTGAATTCCTTGTTTGAAAACTGTCTGAACAATACAAATTTCATCTGGATATGCAATTTGACTAAAATGTCCCCAGATACCAACGTGGTTAAAAAGTTAGAGTTTCATAGAATAGTTCATGTTGGGGAGAAACTCAAAAGATCATCTTCCCCAAGCACCATTTCAGAAAAGGACTAAATTCAATGCTAGACAAGGGACATTATCTAAGTAAATTGTGAATATCTCCAATCATGGACACTGCAAAACCTCTCTGGATTATTGGTTGAATTGGACTTCTCAAGTATTGCAAGATAACTTGTCAAGGGGCAGGTTATCAAGATTTTAAACTGCCTCTGAATTTATTGTATCCACTCAAATTCTGCACATGGTATTTAAAGCAATATTGTTCAGCTGCCTGGAAAAAAATTTATTAGAGTCAAAAAATTTAAAAAAAAAATTATTTAAATCAAAAGATTAATTAAAAAAAAGGGTAGTAGCTTTAAAAAACTGCTTATTTTTTTATAATAGTGTAAGTTAAGAACTACAGGATAATCAAGTCTGATTGTATATCAGGATTAAAAAAACTTGTGATGCATGGCTCCTTCATTGAAGAGGAATAGACTGGCACAGTTTTCTCAGCAGAGAAAATTAAATTATGATGGGTGGTCTGTCAAGAAATGGCATCACATTAGGAGAATGAGAAATGATTGCAAATACAGAAATCTAATAACCAGAGAAAGAAATTATCAGGCATTGGAAGAAGCTTGGCTCTTTGCCAAGTTTTACATAACTTGAAACAAATTATTCCATGAAGGTTGAATTCACACATATGTTCAAGATACAGTCAAGATTTTATTACCCTTATTTTACCCTTACTGATTTTCTCCCCATAATTGGTTTCAGTAACATCTGGAGATAGCCTGGTGCACGAATGTACTCTTCTAGCCCCAGAAATTTCGTTGGAAACTGGCTATTGGTGTACTAGCAGTAATAGCAAGATTTTCCTTGTGTACTAGCAACACTAGTGAAGTATTTGTTGTGTATCACCTGCGGATAGTCTGTGGGGTGAGTCCAGCATGACTTTGAACAGGAACTGTAGAAGATCTATGATGCAAATGACTTTTACTTCATTCAGTTCAGTTAAGAAACTGAAGTTCCATCCACAGTCCAAGAGACCAAATTCCTTTCTGATGTGCGGAGTGGTCTTCTGCAGGGAAAAAATTCCACCTCCAAATCTGAGAAAATTCTGATAAGACTCCTAAAAAGGATACAATCACAACACATAAAAGCTGTATTTTAAAGTTAGGAGCTTTAAAGATTCTCAAGGCACAGACTCTGCATATGTAATTTAGGTCATTAATCTGTGCCTTGTTCCTGTCTCTCACCTCCCTCTAAATCTAATGGCCTGAGTCACATTTGGTTCTGTGTATATTACTTATTTCTGCATGTTTCATGAATCATCTACTAGCATGGAAGAGAAAGAAAGAATTCTGAGTAGGTGGAATAGATATGAAACAACCATACATATGGTGATGTTCTTCACTGGGTAATAAGTAACCTTATTGGCATCATATTATGTTGCTACCAATCATACAGATGGGCATTTTGGGGGGAGAATTAAAAAAAACCCCAAACATTTGAAGTTGTTTAAAGACAATTTGAATCAGAAATTTATATCAGAGAACAACTGGAAATAAATTTGATGAAATGGGGTAAAAATATGGTAAACTCAAGCAGTTCATAAAAGTAGCAAAGATATTTTAGCTTTTTAGTCATGTACACCAGATCAATAATGATCAGAAGTTATGATGCTGATTTCACAGTCTCAGTCAGGCAGATACAGTGTTAGATTCAGTTTTCAAAGCCAAAGCATGTGGAGCAAAAGCCCAGTACTTCAAACAGTAATGATGTGTTATGGAAGTTTTAGTTGAAATATTTTGAAATAACTAATAATACAAACACAAATTCCAAGACAAGATATAAATGAAATAAGATAGTCAGGCAAAGTAAATTTGCACAGATTTGTCCCTCACTGTATTGCACCTGTCTTCTCAAGTTTTAGTTCTTTATCATGGTTCACATGTATACTTATATACAAAAAGAAACACATTTTTTATCTTAACTAGAATTTGAGAAGAAAATTCTGCCCAGAAAAAGCAGTACCACAGTTGCAATACAGATACAGCTCTGATTGATCAACAAGCCTGGAAAACAATATTAATTAACAGTTATTAATAGGATTGTAAGCTTGATTAGCTTTCTAAGAGCACTACCCCTCATTACCCATCGCTGGCTTTTGATGATTTACAAGACCCAGCTCAATTTTCTAAAACTCCCATAGCTCACTATATGGCAATAGCAGAGCATAAATGCTCACATAAGAGATAATATTGCTCTACTTCCTTTGGGTATGGAATTGAGCAATTTATTTTCAGTCAAGGTTTAACGATCCAAACAGATTGATTTTCTATAGTTTTAGAATTACTTATAACAACATTTTCCTTAAGCCAATAAGCTTTCAATCAAACCTAAGATAATTTTCTTTCCTCATTATATTATTATTTCTTTGAAGAACAAATGCTGATTTGTGTTTTAGCTTCAGTGGGAGTTTGTCAGAGAATAAGAAAACCCTGGCCTTCTAAGAAAGTCAGTGGTAAATATGTCATGAAATAATTTTTTCACTGGAAATAATAAGACCAGATAACGGGATACATGACCAGCTGTTATTTATTTCAGGAAAATACATGGCAAAAATAATTGCAGACTACCCTCTATTTCCAGTCACATCTCATTTCAAATATTTGGTAACACTTCTTATTTTGAAAAACGTCAAAGTACATGATCTGAAGTTCTTTATATTACAGGGAAATATAGTTTTGTCTCAAAAAAGCCAAACTTCTCCAGCTGTGAGGACACTGAGGATGAATTAATCAACAGTTCACAGTATACTTCTGGCAGTCTCACTTATTCAACAAACATTCAGGAGGAAACAGATACTGCTAATATATGTTTTCTATCTCCTATTTGGAAGATTGAAGTATTTTCACTTAGATACGATCTACAAATACCTTCAAATTATTCTTTAACACAGTTCTGCTGTGGACTTTAGAAAAGACTTATTCAAGCAGAATGTACACAAGGCTTTTATTGACCTCTACAAAGACCATCATTTTCATATCATCTGACACAACGTGGTAGGTTGTGTGATATGGCAATGGCTGGGCAGATCTGCATCTCCTCTCTTCTTTTATTGCTTAATCCTTTTTCTGTTATGTCCTGCACTTGTGTATTTTTTAGTGACAGTTCTGTAGTTCGTGATCATGCAACATGCAACCTGTAGTAAATGCAGTTCATTCTACAAACTAGTGTCAAAGGATTTCTTGACCCGGATAGGAACTTAATATTTTATCCTGACTTTGAATTTTTTAGTCTTATTTTATTTATTTATTTATTTATTTATTTGAATTTTTTAGTCTTATTTTATTTATTTATTTATTTATTTATTTATTTATTTATTTATTTATTTATTTATTTATCTGGGCCAAAGAGATGGATTTGGCACTGCAACAATAATCACAGCTCTGCTATGGTCCAGTTGCCGTGTGGTAGTTGATGGGCAGCTCCAGTTACCTCTCTTTATTATGGCTGAACAAACTGGTGTAATGACTAGAAATGTCAATTCACTGAAATAGAAAATTATAATCAAGTGAATTAAAAGAACAGATAAAAGTTTTCAAGAAAATATGGGGAAAAAAATCTTATTGGGGGAGATATTGTAACCTCAGTGTGGTCTAGGGTGAGGAAACAAGCATATATGTTAGCTGAAGACTCCTGATTACTGAACTGGTCTAAAAGTCCAAGTCATTCTCTTTTCCTAATTAACATTTAAAAGCACATTTTAACATAATGATGAACTTGCAAAGCGTATACCTTCCAGTCAAAACGAGGATTGGACAATAGCAGAGAAAATAAACGAGTCCCTCTAGAAAACCTTCCAATGCCCTTTTCACCAGTTCTGTGTGCTTTGTTCTCATTACACTCTGGCTAAGAATTAAGCTGAATGTCCACATGGAGTGTGAGAAATTATGGGCTCACAGTAGTACATCACCAGTGTGGAAATTTTTCTTCTGCGTTATGGGGAGGAGAAGCACTGATCATTTCTCACACAGCATCATAAGACATTACAGTGTGCATTATTACAATGATTTAAACCCCCTAGGCTTTTAAGGGACATCATATTTAATATAATCCACCGGAGCTAAACCATACTTCATGTTATTTTTGTGCTGCATTACAAAACAAGGATGAGGTTTTTTGTTTGCTTTTATATTATCACTCTGCAGTGTGATGAAGTGTCCCAGATGGAAATGGACCTTGAGTGTCTGACTAACTCAATATGGCAAAGCAGCATTAAACAAATTAAGGAATTTCCCCTAGTCTTATTCTGAAAAGCCATGAGTGAGCCACAGGTCACCATGAATTATCAAATAATTCAAAGCAAGAAAATCACTAAATGACACTTGATCATCACTTAAGTTTTCAAGAGTTTATTATTATTACCATTTTTAAAGTAGATTATTTCAACACTAAAAAGATAACCCTACCTGCTTTTCTGGAAGACAATATTTTCCCTATTTCTCTATGAATTCTTCATGACTCAAGACCCAAAAAATTCTGTTCATGTGTGCTTCATTCTGCCTATATGTTCTCCTTAACACATTTTTAACCTGTTACCTGATTTTAGTTTTACTTAATAAAGGAACATAATGAGAAATAATAAATAATTATAATAAATTAATTTTATTTAATAATTAACAATTGATTTTTAAGTTAAATTTTAACTGTATTAGAATAATTAATATTTTTTTAAAAAAAGTTTCATGGAAACTTGTGTGCAGGAAGATGACTATAAATATTGCTGCCGAGGAAATGGCTGTTAAGTGAGTTCAAACCTCTTTAAACTACATGGAATCTCCCTAGGAGATGAAGACCTTTCAAATGGAAAAAAAAGAGATCATGGAACATGATGAAGGGAAGGTACTGAAAATACAATATAGAGATCTGAGTGACTATTTTAAGTAGAAGCTAATGAAAAAGTGTCTGGAGAGAAAAGTCAGTCAGTCGGACAAAATAATTAGTTCATATGGAAATAGAGTGCCTATAGAGAATTCCCTTGGCTTTTCAGGAAGTCTAAAGACATAGCACAGCTTTAAATAAATCCTCTTTGCCTTCTCACTCTGTGGGGAGCAGGAGAGAGAATGGAGAACTGGGGAGTTTCTCAAATCTTTTATTGAAGCAGCTGTTCCTTAATAGCTTGGCATAGGAGAATTCACCCATCTTGCCACAGAAGTGCTGCTGAGGCATTTGGGCAGCACATGGTTTTTAAGAAAAGAAAGCTGCTGCAGATTTCTTACTGCTAAAATATTTGGATTATCCATGCTGGTTTCAAGAGCCCTGTGACACTCCCAGAAAAGACATGGGTCACTGTGTCAATCCATTCTGCATCTTCAGAAAAGTACTTTTCCCCAAATGCACACTGTTGCTTTAGACAGCAGAATCTTTGGGAGTAAAATTCAAAGCATAATGCATTACACTGCAGGCAAAAAGAGAGTACAAAAGCAGGGTGTACCAAAAGGCTTTTAATGTTTGTAATTTTCTTTTCATGCTGGGAGGAAACCAGTAGAGACAGCACTTTTAAAATACATGAGGCAGCTGTTGTTTCAGTCTGTAGACAGGCTGTACTAGCTCAAGGCATTCCAAATAATATTTTTTGCAATGTCTTTAAAGATGCTCAGACAGAGACACATTACAAAGCACCATGGCATCAGCTACAGGCAGTCTCTTATCCAGACTCTTAGAAAAGCAGTAACAAGGGAAGCTGATTGCTGAGCTCTATTTAGGTAGTTGCACTCAGTTGTGCTGGAGATGCCTTCCTGCACTGCATGTGTTTCATAGCTTTTGTTAACATCAAATCTCATGCAATTAGTTTTAAGATAAAATATATGAATAAATGTGAATGCCTCAAAAACCTTAGTATAAATGTAAATAACTTGTTAAATACCTTTAGCTGGTATCCAGAATAATTTGCTTTGGAAATGGATTTTATTTATTTGTGCAGTAAATAGAGGATAAAGTTCTAAATTGTTCTAAGACAGCTGTTTTCATTTTAGCTGTTGTACACGGATAATCATGCAATCTCGTGCACACTAACAAGTGGAACCATTAAATGCCTCCTTTCTCCCTTCCAGTGCCTCCACTGCTCCCCATGAATAAAGCCAGTAAAAGCTGTACAAAACTTTCCTAATGAAATCACAGGGAAACTGCTGGTCCATTTGGGATTTCGAAACTAATTAAATGAGGAAATTCTCAGTCATGATTAGGCCCAGCTCCTTTACACAAGTCGTCATAGAAGCTGAAGATTAGAGCAAACCCACTTCCAGGGGAGAGTGGGAAAAGTTTTAAGAGGGGATGAGCTTAGCTGATGGCTTTGCAAATATTTTATATGATTCATTTTTATCTGACCAGTGATTTCATTATGCCAAGGTGGTGGTGGTAGAAAGGACCTGAATCCTTTCTGGGCAGTCCTTGCAAAACCAAGTACTTATATTACATTCTGGTTTCAGGTTTAGCTTTCCTCTAGGTTGCAAAACCAATGAAAAGAGTTTACCAATAGGGCATGTTGAAGGCAGTACAGGTGCAGATGAGCTTCTGGAGAGTCCAGCTGATTACTTACAAATGAAAGCTTCTCATGAAGACAGCTGAATCAATCAACTGCCATTGACTAAGAATATCATGCCTCAATGCAGTTTTCCAACAGCTTTGGAAAACAAACTGTGTTTTCAGTGGGAACATTTTATTATCGCAGAAGTGAAGTCTTATTAAAATATGCAACCAAACAAGTAGACAAAATACAGTGTGTTAAAACTCACCTGATTTATTCAGACAGCTAATACAGAAAGTAAGAGATAGCTCTGGTGGTTTTCAAGTGTCTTTATATTCACCATGGCACTCCTTTGTGTCCTGGGACATAACCTAATAAGCTCCATGGTTTGCACATTTTTTACTAGTAAGAAAAAAATGGTCAGCAGTTTGCCTATTTACTGACAACAGAAAAAGCCCCTCCAAAATCAAGGGCGGATGTGAAAATACAACCATATTTAATCAGGTACATCCCCCGAACTCATGTTTTCTTCACAAGGGAATTAATTTTAGAAAGATGAGAATGACTTGCACGCTAGCACAATGCTGACTCAGTAGGAAGTTGGTAGATTCATGAATAGAGGCACCAAGTTTCATCTGCTGAGGTTTGCAGCAGGTTTTGTTACTTACAATTTATTTTCTAGGTAGTTATTAAAATGTGTATATATCCCAGTGTTCAAGACAAATTATGACTTTTCTTTCATTTATACTATTTACTATTTGACTGTTTTTAAATGCTGACGTGCAATGACAGATCAAACCCAAAACTGAGACAGCTGTCTGTATATCCAGAAGGAACTTTTTGCTTATTAATTCATACATTAGCATCCTCTGTGGCTGGTGTGATGTCAGCTTGACAATTAAACCCTTTAATACAGTTATTAATTGATCTCAAAGGCTTTATCTGTTGGTATGGTGCTTATTTATGGCAACTTTTCAAAACCAAGTCTGTAAAAATCAAAGATCTGAAATTATGTTGAATTATATTGAGTCTTCCTTGTAATATTGTATAATAATAAAGCAGTTATTTTTAAAGTAATCATAATGCAGCCGACAATAAACCTGCCGCAGAATTTAATGGAATTTTTTTTTTTTTTTTTAAAGGGTGCTTTCTGGTAATATCTTTTTAAAATGGCGATAGTGACTAGTACTGATGAAGGATTTGTTAGAAAAATATTTACAAATTAAAAAGCTCATAAGGCCTCGATAAATGAAACTGGTGAGAACAAAATAATGAAGAATTAATAATTAAAGATAGGAATGAGGAAAACACAAGGAAAGCATGACTTAAAATAATGGAAACGGTGAGTAATTGAGTCCCAAAACCAAGTAACAGATGCAGAACTTGGAAAAGTTTTTAACAAATAGAGTCAAAGAATCACATATGCAATTATCATCAGCCTGGTAAGTAGATGAAAATAATTTCTGTGGGCACATTGAATGGAATGTAATATGGGAACCACTACCATAAATTATGCCAGATTTTTCAAGAAAATTTATGAGCCAAAGCATAGTCCCACAGTTGCAGACCAGGGGTTCAGTTAGGCCAAAATACTGTTTCTTACACTGATTACAAGCAGAAGTCTAAGTAGGACTAAGACTAGAAAAACTCTATAGTTTATATGTGTATATATACATATATATACATATATATATGCCAAAAAACATTATATATATGAACATATATATAAACATACACACATATACGTGTGTGTGTGTGTGTGTGTGTGTGTGTGTGTGTGTGTGTGTGTGTGTGTTATACATATTTCTATATGTACTTTTGTCTCTGTGTCCTCCAAGCATCTAATTTTTTTCAGGTTATTGGATAAGCTTACTCATTCATTGTGGAAATCACAAGGCAATTACAATAGACATACAGGTTAAAGCAGTTAAAGAAAGAATTACTGAATCTGAATGAGCTAAGCACTTATCTAACGTATATAATCAGGTACTCTCATAATTCCTAATCCTGTCTTTGTCTTGTTCTGTATTCTTCCTGGTTCAAGGAAGTCTCTTTGCACCCCTACCTCCCACTAACGTCAGTGAGAGATCTCATTTAAGTTAAAAGTATGTCAGCAGCAGAGTCAGCAGGTGGTCAGAAAATGAAGAAAATTATGTAAGTCATAAAAATGAAAGCTAAGGGGAATGAAGGGAGAGATAGAGTAGAATGTAGCAGTTCTTCAGTAAACTTCAAATTCACATTTGATTAATATTTACATTTGCCCTGAATTAATTTTTTTCTTTCATAAACCTGAAACATTTAAAATATAGAATCTAAGTTAAGAATAAATATCAATCTGTTTAATGTCAATGAGCTTGAACTCCCTGCACCTAATTTTTAAAGCAATATTGTTAGGAGTAAAGTAAGGTAATGAAGTAGCATAACAGAGAAATAAAAGGTTGGAATTAGGCAATCTCTATGATATTCAGCAATTAAGCTTTTAGCCCACAGAGCCCAGCTGAGGAAGATGGGTATTAAAAAAGAAATAGTAATATGAGGAAAACAGTAACATTTTCAAATTATTGATGTAGTGATACAATGATAAATTTTACATCATAATACCGTGATAAAGTTTACCAGCAATTCTGACTACATCCCAGCTGGAAGACATTCCCTTGATCACAGCATGACTTATAAAAACTCATTTAAGTGTCTATGCATAATTTGCCATCTGAAAGTTTTAACCAGCTGCTCGTAGATACACTTATTTTCTCTTACTTCAGTAATGCAAATAGAATTTCTTCCGCTTTTTTTGACAGATATAATTAGGGAAATTCTGTCTGTTTTCCCCTTCTGATGTGATTGTACTAGTGTGAAAATGGCCATTAAATCTTTCATTGAAAATACCCTCAGATATTTAAAGCACAGTTCTTTAAGGATGGTTTATCTGCAGCAGATGTGTTACCATAGACCTTTAGCCTTCCGTTCCACAGGCAATTAGGATGTCATTTCAACCAAACTGCAGAACCAGTCATTCACTCTGCAGTCCAGTTAATTGTTTTGGGGGACTTACATAGGTACGGGATGGTTTTTTCCCATTTAAAAATAGACTGTTTTTGAAAGAGCATTCATAAAATTGAAGGTGTAACATCTATTGTTACTTCAATTAATTTTTAATTGGCTGATTTTGGCAGTTTTTAGCTGAGAAGCAAAGTGCCCTAAGCCATCACCTGAATTACACTCCTCTGTGCCCCAGAATTTTTATTTAGAGACAGTGATGGAAGCTCAAGAAATGCCAGAGCTCTGAAAAAGGAGTAAGTACTGGGGCTATACATAAGTTTGGATCGGGAGGGAGTACAAGGGAACATTTTTCTCCTGCTCCAAAGTCATCTAGGGTTTTAACATTTATATTATTCTTCAGCATGTAAATTAACATGTAAAAATGGGTTGCTTGTCTAAGGTGCTCCATCAAGAGTAATTTCCCTTGAAGTCTTGCCCCTGCAAAATATTCTGCAATCTGATTACTTTTAGGCCATAGATCAAAACCTGCCACCATCTGACAAATCTGCTTTTTAATGTGTATATTGATGGAACACAGCATTCAGAACAGGCTTTCTACCAGAGGGTCTGAAAAGTGCCTTGCCAACAGTAACTCAGCAAGCCTCCTAATTTTGTTAGCAGGGAGAGCGTTTTGCCCCAGCTGGGAGAGAAACACAGAGTAGTTGCATTGCTAGTGCATAGCAAACTACAATGGTGTTATACTCAGGATCTCTGAATACCAGTCCTTGAGTCCAGATGGTTACTTTTCTGGTGCTTCTGGGCAGGTTTTCATGTTATACAGACTACATGATTTCCTCAGTGTCCTGTGGTGCAGAGGTGGATGGTCACTGGGACATAAAATATTTGTTTGCAAAATACTGTGTGTAACTCAGAGCTTCAGACTATGAACAGAAGGCATGATTTGGACTATGCAAGATATTATTTCAAACACGTAGTAATGCTTCATCAGGAGCTGTGCTTAAATTTTAGTTGGATTGTTTGGGGAGGGGCAGGGGGGTTGTCCTTTCATTTTGCTTTTCTTCATTTTGCTCTGCAGCCCAGTTGTATTCTAGGCCAAGAAAGTCCAAATTCCCTCTCAGGCTTTTGGGGGGAAAAAACATGTATCTTCAATATACTTATGATTTCTTTCCTTTCATTTTTTCAGAAGGATTTGATTTTTTTTTTTTAAATGGTTCAGTTGAAAAATTGAGAACTTGCTTACAAAACACTCAGATCAAACATATTAGTTCTGTAATTCAGTAAAACATGAATCCATCAGCAGCTCTCAGATTACTCTTCTGATGCTCATCCTTCATTTTTCATGGGAAATTACCTACTGCTCATGACAAACCTGGATTTTAAATGAATATATATTTGTTGGGTCTAATTCTGCTATCCCTAGAGACAGAAAAAAGCCCAGTTCTTTGTGGTAATGTAATAGTCTGAACAACTCTGCATTTGAACTTTTTCAATTGTCATAAATACTTTTTTAGGAATACATTAAGCTCAGCAACCTCAATAGGATGTCTTCTAAAACTAAGCAGTTATTTTCTGAAACCTTAATGTCAAATACATGCATTTTATTAAAATCACTTATAAATCAGACATTTTTTATACTACAACCTTGCTTAAAGCTAGAGACCGCATTTGGATACCTGAAAGTACAAATACCACCTAAGAGAGGCTTTCATGGGGAGTTCAGTAGCTAGGAACTTTGGACAGTCCTACCTAGGGCTTGGTTGCTTCTTTACCTGTGCTCAATTGCTTTCAAATACATGCCCTATGCATTTCTTTAGATCTCACGCTTTTGATATGCTAAGCTTCACATGTTATCAAGCTGAAAAAAACAGATATTTAGGGGAGTATAGAGGATGGAGGCTGATATATGCATCTACTTTATACTGAGAAGTGCCTATAGGTAAAAAAAATTACATTATATATACTACCTAATTATGTGAAGGCTGCTTTATAAATAGCACTGACTTATCTTTTTATGTCCTTTGTGGAGCAATGGATAATCTGCATGCATTGCTCCGCCTTTTCCTGCTCCTGCCTCTGTGCAGCTCTAGTGCATAGGTGCACTTAGGTAGCCAAGCTGGCTCAGCTGGACTCCCATGACAGCTCAAACAAGGCCCAGTGCATACACTGTGTAAACATTAGAGCCAGCCAGATACATTCAACCTCTGAAGCTAAAACAGGAGGCAGAATAATGTGTGAAACTATCTGGGCTCCCATAATTTCAAAGTCACACGGTATTATCAGCCCAGCCTTCCTTGGACACAGTTACAAAGATACGAGACAGTCTTACATCTGTGAGTTGTCAACATGTCAAATTTCCTTCTAGCAGGGCCTCCTTCTCAGTCCATCAGGGGACTCAGGGAAGGATTTTTCTTGTCATATGTTTAATATGTTTAATATCTTTTCCTGAATGATTTGTCATATTCCTCATGACTATCAAAAATGTGTTATTTCATAGTATAGAAAAAACCTCTCAGGTTGGCTGATGTGTCTTTCTCACAAAGCTATGCTGATTGCTGGGTTTGATGTAGGGAGAAATTTTCTCTCTGAGGAGATTGTCAAGGCTCCCAAATAGGCTGGTATTATCTCTGATTTCCTCTGCCTCATACAGCAAAACTTCCCTAATTAATTCTCTGCAAAATACTGCAAGGTAGTGTGATGCTGCAAACTCTTTGGTCTGTCTGATCTTTCCTGTTCCTTATCTTATAGGATGGACTTGTTCTGACCTAACGTAAGCAGGCTTTTTTGGCCTTACTTCCTAAGCTGAATGAACCCTTTAAAATACTAGTAGTATGTTCTCTACACCATGCATCTCAAAGGAACTGGAGACAGAATTCCCTTAACACACAGGAAAATGGCACATTCTTCACAGGGGCACAAAAATGATAAAGGAATTCAACCACTTGTACATGACCAAACAGCCTTCTCAGAAGACAACAATACACAAACACGAGTTTGTGCTCTTTTCCTTCATCCTACAAAACTGTGTTGCTGTTGTGTTCTTATTATGAAAAAGCTGAATCTATAAACCTAGATCTCTGTGGATAGAACACCATGGGTGCTCTCAGTTAGTCCTTTTCCCTTTGGACATTAAGCCTGATCCCACAAGAACTTGTCCTAATTCAAATTCTTGATTATCAGCATTGTTAATTCCATCTAAACACAGAAAAACCCTCATGTATTGCGAGGGTGGTCAAACACTAGAACGAGTTGGCCAGAAAAGTCATAGAATCTCCATCTGTGGACATATTCAAAAGCTGTACACTGTCCCAGGCAGCTTACCCTGCTTAAGCAGACATTGGAATAGCTGTTCTCAAGATGTCAACAATTTTCTATCCCACTCCAGAAAGTTCTTGCTTTCTTCTTCATCTTCTCCGTCATCCCTTGTCCTTGTGGTACACAAGGAAACTGTGAGAAGATGCCTTCAACATCTCCAACTGAACATACGTCATTCTTCTACAACTTCTTGGTTGATTACCTTGTAAGGGATAGAAAATATTCAGTGGATTTTTTTTTTTCTTTTTTGCTTTCCTTCATGCATTAAACTATATCTTGTCATCTTTAAATCCATAAAAGATTACCTTTAATTTTTTGCAACAATGCATATCCAATAGTACATTGAATGTTTCCATTCCTATTCAACTAAATAGGTTTTTATTGGTTCTCATGTGTCTCATCTCATCTGTCCACTTTTATCTGCTCTCAAGCCTGATCTGAAAGTGGTTTTTTAAATACAAAATTACAGTAACACTGTATATTTTTGACAGATTATAGATTTTTTAGATTACTCTGCCATTTTAAGTAAAGGCCTAGTTTATCAAGGTTTTTTAGAGTTGTCATAGTATATATTAGTATATTGTCTTAAATTATTTACCATCTCATCCAATTTCTGAACTACTCTTACACTGATGCTTGTCAGCACTGAAATGCCTTCCTATCAAGACATGCTAAATCCCCCTCTTCCCACTGAAGTTAAAACTCCAGAAAAAATGCAGTTGTAGCATTTCTCTGAGCAATTCCCTTGTAGGCCACCTCAAACCAAAGCTTTGATGCAGTTTGTCTCCTATTCCATTCTGTAGGTGATTTAAAGGCCTTGATAAAATGTTAGTATTCCTAAAAGCATCACCTATGAATCCGAGTAAAATGTATAATCACAGCTCCTAGTGTAGTGTGTTTTTCTTGGCTGTCCTCCTCTGCCAGTGCTGTCCTTCATTCCTGTTCTTCTTTGGAAGAAATGTAAACAAGACTGATCTCTTTTTGCTCTGGGCTAGTCACATGCCTAAAATATCTATATATGTCCATTTTTTTTCTGTCACTTTGGCTTCCTATTCATCCATTTGTTTCTAAACAATTTTTAAAAGAATTTATACATTCTGACAGAGTGCATCTGGAATATGAAATTAATATAAAGGGAAAAGTGAGGTGGATGAAAGAATCAAACTAATAAATACAAGTCACAAGTCCATTGCACAGAGAAACTGAATGGCTTTTTAAGATGACAAGAAATGTGTTTGAGCTCATAAAGTCTCTGTTATGACTACATGCAGTTTCATATTGGTAAAGTTATTTCAATATATGATGTTAGAAAAATATGAACCTTAGTGTAGACCCGTTCATCTTTGGATAGAAATGTTTGTATGTGTAGAGTATGAAAATATATCTATAATTTATATGGGTAGATTTTCTACTCTCAGGTATGAATAAATATACAAGTATTTGTATAGTAATGGCATACAATGTTTTAACTGTTCCAGACTAATTAAACCACTATTTTTCTGTGACTAAAAAAGTTCTGGTTGAGTATAATTTGTTCCAAGCCCATGATGTTCTTTTGTATCTAAAAAAAAACACGATTAATTTTAAACTTACTTTGTTTAAAACATGTTTGCATTTAAGACAGCTGCATTTTTTTCTTCTTCTTTTAAGCCCTTGTTTCCATCCTCTCATCCTTCTTGAGCAACAACTTGGCTGAATATTAGAATACTGAAATTTTCATTTCCTGAGAAAGGTAATTTGATGATGATCCTGTATAAATTTAGAACAGAGCTGAGAACCTTAGTTTCATAGGCTAAATCTGAGTGTGGATACTTTATGGATAATTCATAATGAATTTAACCACACAGAACTCTGTGCTCTTAGATAGTTTTGGCCGCATTGCCAGTTGGCTGTGGTTGATGCTGTAAGGGGCCTCTGAAGCACTTGGTATGTTGTCTGAAACATTATTCAGTTCTGATGAACTGAAAGGAAACTTTCACAGTTTTTTCAGTATACAGCCTTGAAATGAAAATCATTATATTTACTGGATCATGTATGAAGGTTCTTCATCCAAAAGGTATTTTGGATACATTTTCATGACAAGAAAAAAGCTGGGAGGGAAAGGAGAAGAGAGAATGAAGTGAGGAAATGCCTGGTCTGCTTGTCAGGAATCTGTGATGCCTGCCACTTTCACTGAGTTCAGCAGAATCTGTATATGCTTTACACTTCTGAAAAATCAGGCCATTTGGCTATTAAAAGCCAAAAGACTCCAAGCACTTTCCAATTTTGCCCATACTAATCAAAATGACCTTTCAAAGCAGAGCTGGAGGGTCAGGCTTATCGTGTTTGCAGGCTTGAATAAAATTTCCCTATTTGACCGGACAATTTGCTGAAAAATGCTGTTCTAAGAATTATGTCAATTCACCTTCCTATGTATAGTATACAGGGCTCGATTGGAGGCGATATCTGAGGACAGCAGCTCATCACCATTACATTTATTAAAGCAAACCTCCTAAAACCTGTTCATTCTTTGCTATCTTCTAAAATGTGTTTGGGAGGAAAAATAAGAACTCACATTTTTTCTTTAGATAAATGTTTCAAGAAATAAAAAAAAACTTTATTGCCTACATGCTTGAGGGTAAGGAAGGGTATAGTAACATTTCTTCTGCTTTGCTGGGATCATTTTCTTTTTAAGGCCTTCTGCCTCTTAGAATTTTGATGAAGAAAGCAAGTCGAAATTAATGGTATATGAAGCCCAAGAATCTGTACCGCATTAAGACAACACCACTATGGGCATGGGCAATTCCATCACATTTTCTTTTGCATTAGGAATCACATTATTTGGATATGTCTCCAGAAATTCACAGTGCTGAAAAAAAGATTACAATTAAAACAGTGAAAAAAGGATCCTGACATAAAAGATAGATATGGGAACTGGGAAACCACAGAAGAAACCATAAATGGATTATTTCTGATGCCTGAAACATATGAACACCGTCATCTAAATGTAATATCCATTTCTTCCTCAGAATAACCCTGCCTTCCTAAAATATTTCTATTTCCTGAATTTCAAGTAGGGTTTTAACTATCCAAGGAGAAAATGTTTTAAAAAACCACAGTTATCTACAGAACAGAGTAGTTCAGTCTTTGTGATTCATAATATGATTATGATATATTGAAATGAAAGTAGGAAAGGTGAATAAAATTCAAGTGCTTCCTGGTCAGAGATATTTTAATTTGTTGAACAACATTCACAGCTTCAGATCTTGTAGGTAAAAAAATAGAGGCAAAAAATATTTTTTTTTTGTGGACAAAACATAAAGTTACAATTTTGTGCAAGCTAGATTTTATATATCTGTCTTGGAGTGGACTGTCATATGTGATTAAGGAAAAGCTCCATGAGGAGCAACAGTGCAAGATTTTAGTACAATTTATGACCTAGTTCTGGGGACAAGGAGTGATGATGTTCAAAATTGATTTCTTAGAATATATTGAAGTACAAGGCTTGAATACACAATTCCATAATATCCAGTTTAGGTGTGGATTTTGGTGGATAGGACACCTTTTCTGATCCTGAAAGGCAAATGGACAAATAGCATGGCTACACACAAGCACTCTGAGGCTGAAGTGTTATTGTGTCCATGAACTTCTTCCTAGTAGGCTTGACTTAGGGCAGAGCAATGGCTCAGAGAATGTCAAACTTTTGTGCTCAGGCAGCAAGGAGCAGATTGGGAAAGCTTGGTGTCTGCTCCCTCACATCATAGAACTGGTGTGTCTACAGGAATGGACTCCATTCTCACAACACAGTCTACAGCTCATGGGCCAACACTGACATATTGTTTTCAGGTGACTTGTTTACTGGAAATTCCATTTATGCAGGTGGCTGGCAGCCTGGTCTAACCTATAACATGTTGGAAACACAGCCATGCAAGTGTTAGCAGTGGCAGCAGGTAAGTAGTCCTCTACTTTAGAATACCTTAAAGATGAAAAGCAGTACATTTCTGCTAAAAAAACCTGTACAAATAATTACCTTTATTTAATACTACAGCAGCAGGTAGATGTCCTGCTCTGGCTATCATGCTGGGTGCTCAGAGAATATCTAATGATTACAGAATCACAGAATAAGCTGAGCTGGAAGGGACCCACAAGCATCATCGACTTCATCTCCCAACCCTGCACAGCAGCATCTCCAAGAGTCACACCACGTGCCTGAGAGTGTTGTCCAAATGCTGCTTGAACTCTGTCAGGTTGGTGCTGTGACCACTTCCCTGGGGAGCCTGTCCCAGAGCCCAACCACCCTCTGGGTGAAGAAACTTTTTTTAATATCCAGTCTAAACCTTCCCTGACACAACTTCAGGCCATTCCCTTGGGTCTTGTCACTGGTCAACACAAAGGAGGGATCAGTGCCTGCCCTTCCTCTTTCCCTCACAAGCAAGTTGTAGACTGCAGTGAAATCTCCCTTCTCTTCTCCAGACTGAACAGGCCAAGTGACCTCAGTCCCTTCTCATACCTGGGGACTATCCAGACCCTTCACTATCTTTGTTNATATATAATATAAAATATATAATTTATAGTATATAATATATAAATGTCTCAGTGATATGTCCTTTTCTACAGGTTTTATAAAACAGTTTCCATGAACTGAATTATTTGTTTGGTTTTATTAGCTGTAATCCTTCCAGAATAAAGCCTTGCCTTTCATTTTATCATGAGATAATTCCACACCTTTACTGCCTTATTTGTATGAAAACTGACGGTGCTCTTTCTGTATGGAAAAAAAAGCCCTGGAGAGAGCAGTTGTGACTTGCTGTATGGAAATGGAAGGGAAAAAAAAACCTCAATTTTACATTAAAACAAGGAGATTAGATATTAGGGAAAGGTTTGTATTTCTACAGTTCTTGAGAGGTTGCAAAGGTCTTCAGGACAGACTAATGGATCTCCTGTGTGTTGTATCTCCAAAGCAGGCTAGTTAACCTCTGCCATAGATACCTTAATTATAGTAATTTCTACTCAGTGTGAGGACACAGGACGGGAAGGCAGTTAGATGACCTCTTGTCAAAAAAAAAAAAAAAGAAAATTAAAAAAAAATCTTGCAATGTAAGAACAAAAGTCAAGTTTTCATTCATGCTGAATCAAATATTAAAACAGTCAAAGAAAAAAGGGGTAGATAGGATTTTCATAAGTTCCATACATTTTTCTCTACCACTTTGGAAAACTGTTTGCAGCAAAGAAATGCCAAGCTGATGGGCTTTTGTCTTTCTGGCATAAATTGCAGCAAAGTGTTGAAAGAATAGTGATGGAAGAAAAAATTTACTAAAGAGAAATTATCTACTTAAATATTATCTTAGATGTTTAGGGAATGATGAGAGGTTTTTATTTCTTTTAATGTGTTTTCAAGAAATAAACACTTGCTAAATCAGCAAACTGAAAGCTAAATGAAGTACTATCCTTAAAAATTAGCTGGGGGATTTTTTGTAAGATATCTTCCTTGGAAACTTATATTTTCTGAGTGCTGGGGAAAATCAGATGTAAATTTACTACAGTATTTTCTTAGGACAACTACTTGAATAGAGTCCAAAAAAATCACTCTTCTGGAGACAAAGTAGAGACATAAAACTTCTTATACAACAATATCAAACTTTATACGAAAGAGGAGCATACACCAAATACTTTATTTGCAGTGAAGCCTATGAGTGTATAGAAATATTGCAAGGAAGAAAAAGAATATTCGTCTTTGTGTTCTTGGTTTTTTACCGCTTCATTTATCTTGCTTTTGGAAATCCAATTTGCAACACTTTGAAAATTGCCCATATTTTCTCTGAGGATCAGAGTTTCCTGGAGTAATTCTAAACAGAATACAGGGTTATTTTTTTGTCAGACTTGATGAATGTAGGTTGAATTTTGTAGCAGGTAGTTTCCTAAGATCAGCTTCATGAACAATATTCTAGAAGTGCAGATGACATCCCAAAGTGATAACTAGATAATCTAAGGAGACCACCCCACCATTTAACAAATTTGATTTTAATATGTTCTAAGTCAGCTTGCCACAGAATTTCTAGAAATTTTAATTTCAAAGAATAAGAAAGTGAAGATGGTGTCCCCATTGTTGTAAGGTGCATTTTAAAAGGCCAAATAAAGAGGATATGGGTCTTGAGAGGTAGAAAGCCATGCATGAGAAATTAATGGAGTTGGAATGAATGGAAGAGGGGGTCTCAAATGCACAAAGATTATGAAGTGTTAAATAGGAAATAGCAAGGGAAGAGGGTAGGAAAGCTCAGAGAGAGGAGAATTAAGAAGAGCTGCATATAAAGGAAAAGTTAGGGAGATGATAACATGTGTAATGAAGGTGAGAAAAATAAACAGAAATCTTTATTAGATACATAATGCATTTGCGGAGGGCAGGTGCCAGAAGATAAGAGAATACAACTAGCAAAACCATAAAAGACAGGAGAAGTGGCTTTTTTTTTTTTGTGTCAGCAGTGGACTGGACTTGGTGGTGTGTCACAGAATCTGAGAAGCATAGAATGGTTTGGGTTGGAAGGTATCTTAAAGATCACCTAGTTCCAACCTGCCTGCCATGGGCAGGGACACCTTTCACTGCGCCAGGGTCCCATACAACCTCCCCTTGAACACTTCCAGGGATGGGGTTTCCACAGCTTCTCTGGGCAACTTGCCCCAGTGTCTCTCCACCCTCACATGAAAAAATTTCTTCCTAATATGTAATCCAAAGCTACCCTCTTTAAGTTTGAAGATTTTCCCCTTATTCCTGACAATCCATGCCCTTTTAAAAGTCCCTCTCCGGCTTTTTGTAGGCCCCTTTTAGGTATGGGAAGGCTGCTACAGGGTGTCTCGGAGCCTTCTCTTCCCCAGGCTGAATAACCCAAATTCTCTCAGCCAGTCTTCATAGCAGAAGTGCTCCAACCCTCTAATTATCTTCATGTCCCTCCCCTGGACTTGTTCCACCAGGTTCACATCCTACCTATGTTGGGGGCTCCAGAGCTAGACACAGCACCCCAGGCAGGGTCTCGTGAGAGCGGAATAGAGGAAGAGAACCTCCTCCCCTGCCCTGCTGGCCATGCTGCTTCTGATGCAGCCCAGGCTACAGTTGTCTTTCTGGTCTGCAAGTGCACATTGACAGTTCATATTGAACTTATTCTCAACCAGTACTCACAAGACTTTCTCCTCAAAGCTGCTCTCAATCCACTCTCTGCTCAGCCTGTATTTGGGCTTGGGATTGACCTGAAGCAGGTGCAGGACCTTGTCCTTGGCCCTGTCGAACTCCATGAGGTTCGCACAGTCTCACCTCTCAAGCCTGCCAAGGTCCCTCTGGATGACATCCCTTCTCTCCAATGTGTTGACTGCACCACTCAGCTTGGTGTCATCAGCGAACTTGCTGAGGATGCAAGAAGTCCCATGTGTCACCAACAAAGATGGTAAACAGCACTGGTCCCAACTCTGACCCCTGAGGAACACAACCTGCCAACAGCCCCTGGACAAAGCGCGAACAACACAGAGTCTAAGACGCTCCAGCTGACTGCTCCTGCCATCTCCTGCCGCGAGGACCTCCTTGAGTTCTAGCTCTTGATCCAGAGAATACCGGTTGAGTTTCTAAATGGAGCTCCAGCTGCCAGAGAGATAAGGAAGCGGGGAGGAGAGAAAGTTGACACCATCTTCGCTTTGTCTTTCAAGCCATGTGCTCGGCTGTGAAGTGCCATCTTATGTGTGGAAGGCGATGTCAACCAATTTTGGGTCTCTTGTTTCCCATGGGGTTTGTGAGATTTAGCCATTTTGTATCTAGTGATTATTTACTGGGCTTTTTGCCCATTGCTGTTTCGCTCATTAATGAACTCTTATTTTTTCACTTCTGTCTACTTGTATTCGTTCCTTGTTGGTGGAAAGGGATTGGTTGAAACTAAGGCGGGGGGTAACTCATTTTGGTGTGTCCACCTCTTAAATGGTCTTAAACTAAGACAATCTCCATGCCTGGGACACCCTGGTGGTTTATAAACAGTGACTGGGCAGGTTAGAACTCAGGAGGTCATGTTTCTGACACAGCCACTTATTTAGGGAGCCATGATTTTCCCACCACCTGAGGCCTAATTTTCAAATTTCCTTATTTTAAAATATATAATAAA
>VWZT01008436.1:503844-529128 GCA_013397055.1 Pachycephala philippinensis
TGGTGGTATTCGCATGCTTCAGAGAATTTGCATGTTCTGTGCCTAATGGGATTTTGAAAAATCAGCCTATGGAGCTAATTTTTTGCATTACCTTTTACTTGTGAATTCTATGTGAAATATACATTAAATATTCTATTAAATGTAAGCAAGAATTACAGACTTGGCTGGTATAAATCACCTCTTAAAATTTGCATAAAAACAATCAGTCTGTGCTACATAAATGTATCCATTCTCTGCTTTCTCTAACGAACCAGATCAATTACTTTTTTTTATTTTTTTTTTTTAAAGAAGACAGTTCTCACCTTTAAGAATCTCAGAAAAGTATCTGGCAGCCAGCAACGAGTAAACTAAATTTTTATTGTAGCAAAGTTAATTCAGAGATATGTGTTGGGAAAAATATACCTTTTATCACTTCTATCACCTGTAATTGATTCTAATCCTTGGTTTGGTCAAAAATATATTAGTAGGAGGGTCAAAGCTTGCAAGGAGATAACCAACTGCTTCCAAGATAATGGGACACAGAGTAGAGCTGCAGGTGAAAAGAGAAACAAACCAGCTCTAGATTTGGTATTTCCAGACTAAGAAAAGAAGAATTTAACTTAGTTTTTAATTCAGCTTTAATCTCATAGCAATTTTCTCTGCGAAAATATTTACTCTAAACCATATTTTCACAGTTCAGCAGACTATGGTAAAATAACTGCACATGTTTATACTCTTAGCTGGCAGTATATGTCTAACTGTTGATAATTGCAATGTAAAAATGAAAGTAATATGCTGATCTCTGAGAATATGAAAGGACAGTTTATTTCAAGGCAGAGCAAACGTGCCTGTATGGGCCTAGTGACAGCAAAAGTCCCTGACTTCTTTCATTTACTGGTAGAGATGATGATGTGCAGCCTGGACCCTTCTCAAATTCACTCCATTCAGACATACAGGCAGCACTGACTCTCTTATCTTCCTGGCAGCTCAGTTTCTATTAAGGAGCCTGGACCAGGAGGCCTGGGATGTGAGGACTAAATCTGTAGAGCAGCTGAATACAGGCTTTTTCTCTTCCTTGGTGAGTAGGCTGAACATAGAGGGTTTCTCGATCCAAACCTGATGTTATCCATCTCTTTAAGCGTCATATTTGTCTTACAAAAAATACAATTAAGGACTCACAGTGATGAGCAGAGACAGCTTTGGGATGGGCTGGCAAGGGGTTATTCCTTTTCTGGTGCACATAAAGTCATCTGGAAAGACATCTGAATTCCTGGCAAATCACATCCTGAACCATCACCATTTCTGCAGGGCATTTAAACTGAATTGGTGACAGTTCAATTTAAACATCTCTGCAAATGCTTGAGGAGCAATACCACGTTGTTTCTGCCAATAATGCTGGTTTCCTCCATCGTACCACGGTGAAGCATGGAGACAAGCTATACTTTCCCTACCAATCAGCAAAGTCTCTTTGTTTTGGCCTTTTCCAACCATAAGGTTTCTATGATTCCGTGATTAGCACTCTTATGTCTTACACCTCTTAGCACTTCTACAGCTAGTTTCTTCAACATGCCATGGCTTTTCTCTCCAAGTCTTTCTGACTTGAGAATGTTTTTCCCTCCTCAATTTCATGTGAAGATTTAGTTTCTCTCAGTGGTGTAAGAATATCTTTTTAAGCTATTCGTTTCAGAGATTAACTAATTTATAAGCTAAAACACCTGATTTTAGGAGGGGAAGGGAAGGGAAGCGAAGGGAAGCGAAGCGAAGGGAAGCGAAGGGAAGGGAAGGGACAAGGGACAAGGGACAAATTCAAGGGACAAATGCAGAAAACAAAAACTACTTTGAAAGTACAAGAACAGTTCTCATCTGTGTTCTTCTATGGATCATCAGGACACAACTGACTATCTGAGAAACTTGTTTTGAGGAAGAAGTGAATGAAAATTTAAAAAATAATTTTTTTTATACCACAGGAGGTTAAAATTAGAGTTTGTCTGAGAAGGGATAGTTTCACAAATGAAAACAAATCTGACGGGAAGTCATGATCTCTGCTCATACCAAAGCAGCCCTAAAATTTTAGATAAAACTGGGTCAAAAGCATATAAAAAATCATGACTATAATTCCTGTAAATCCTAATCGTTTGCTTTGCAGAGAATAAAGCTTCACCCTAAGTGCAATCAACAGTATGCTAAGTACTTATTTTCAAAATGTCTAAACAATAAATTATAGGGCAAAGAAGGAGAAAATAAAGTTGAGCTTGTAATGACAAAAACCTACACCAGCCCCAAATGGAGATGTTAAATTTCTACATGATGAAAGCTGTTTTCATGCTAACTGTACTAAAGGTGTGACACACAAAAGTTTTATAGGGAGCATTGAAAATATAAAAAGTAGAGATAGATGTAAAACCTTAGCCTGTATATTTCTGTTGAATTGAGATTCACAAATTGTTTTGGAATGTTGGAGAAAGGCAGGGCTTTGGTTTGCTATAGCGTGGTGCAGATAAGCAGCTTGGAAAGAGGGAGCAGCTTTTGTTTCTAATATCTCTTGTGGTTTTTTCAGCAAATTATCTTTTTTATACTCCAAAAGGTTTGTTTTATCTCTTAAGGTTTTCAGGCTTTACAAAGTGCAGCATAAGTGGATAGGAATGGAAAATTCTCACTAGACCATGCTGAGCACTTGTTAGAAAAACCCACATTTTCTTGCAGGAGTGAAGCTGGTACAGCATAACCTTTATTTAACCCCCTAGTCACACACACCCTCTTCCCCCCACAAAGATACATAAGATTCAATTACATTTTTGCCTCCAGTTATGTCAAGTATAAAAAGGAAAATGAGATCTTAACAAGACTGGTTTTAAAATAGCCGCAAGTCATAACTTTTAAATGTTGGAAATTACTGTGCAATGTTCCAGACATCTTAAGTGAATAGTCCAAATGACTCAATACTAGAGACATTTCCAGTATAAAACTACATTGCATTCTAGGTGAGATGATTTGCAATTTGAAATCTAGAGGATTCTATTCAAATATTAAAGGAATCCCCTATTTTCTCTTGGAATAAGATTGACATGTTTGTTTAATAGTTTCCCAGGCTTCAGTAATTGAATTGCCTCCTCTGCATTTTTAAAGTCTCAATCCATTATTCTAACATCCTAATTTCTAAAACTCCTTTGTATTTTCTTGTCTAGAAAATTTGGCAAAGGAGAAGTCTTGGAAGACTACTCTGTCATACTTTGCTGTAACTCCCCAGAAGTTTTGGTGGAATCCTTTGTTTGGTTAGGAGTTTTTGTTGGTTTTCTTTGGGTTGTGGTTCTTGTTTGGTTGATTGGTTGGGTTTTGTTTCTTTGTTTGTCAGTTGGGGTTTCTTCTGTTGTTTTGTTTGTGTTTTTAAATCTGGTTTGGTTTTCTTTCCCCATTTGTTTAGAAGTAGATGGTTAAATTCTTAAAATACAAGCTAAATTCAAGGCTGAGAATCACAAAATGATACCTTTTCACCATAACTTACACCAAATACGCAGAGTGCCTTGTAAGCTCTCTACTGTCAGGAAGAATGTTTCTTCTGCACTGAGTCTTAATTTCCTTTTTTTCCCTCGTTTTAAGTCAAACATCTCATGGGGTAAATATTTCACTGTTTTTAGACAAGCTCCCATATCTTAAAAAACCACTCTGACCTGGTTCAATACTTCAAACATTTATTGTGTTAACACCTATTTTTATGCTATTACTTGCTTGTCACAATTGTGGAACCTTGGGTACTTGTACTGTCCACCTACAGGAGCTCATAATACATGAGCAAGGAAAAGAAAGGACATGGAGAATTCTCAAAGGCAGCTTCTTGCCCTAGAGTAGAAGATGAGGATACCCGTAAATCTGTAAATTTGAAAATGGGAAATGTAAGGACTGTTGTACTCTTACAACTCGACTTTGCTTTGACCTCTGACACGTATCAATAGCTCTTGTATGATGAGGAAAGATGCAGTGAGCCACATACATCTCCCAGTGCCATGTACTCGAGGGACCCTGTACCACTACTGACTCAATCTGACACACTCACCATCCCTGCTAAAATGCTGTAGAGAGACAGTAGCATCTGAGCGGCGACAGTGATTTTTTTTTTCAGGCTTTTAAGTCTCACCTTTTTTGTGACTGCATACTATTAATGTATTTTTCTAGTTTTAGCACCAGGCCAATGACTGAATGACATAACCATATCAGTTTTAATTATTGCTAGCTTCAGCATGACTGAGCAACATAGACTTCCGTAAAATAATCTGGCTAATTTGATAATATGCTGTACAGACCTTAGCTCAGAACATCTGAAATGCAGCACTGCTGCTTAACTGTAGCTCATTCTTCAGCAGTTATGTGGGCTCTACTTTAGATTATGCAGGCATGTTTGAAAAATCCAAAGCAAAACGTGAAAAAAGTCAATGTCACTGTTCAGTCCCTTTCCATTACTAGAACAGCATTTAATACGTAGGTTGGGTGCATCTATCTCACCAAAACAGGAAAAGAGGGGAACTGGTTTCTAAGCAGATTCCATCAAACACAACAGCTAGTCATTGACAAGGAAAAATTAGATATTACAATTACAGTTGTTGTCTTCATGTCTAAACTGACAGTAATTTTATCCTGATACAACAGAACACAACTAAAGATGCAGTCATTTATTCTGAGTTCTGCAATAAAAGTATGGAAACAGGATAAAAACTCATTATTCCTGTTCTCTTCCCCATCATATACACAGCAAAGTCGTAACAAAGCTAAAGCCAAATCCAGCCTTATGATCCAGTTCCCATTCATTAGATTTTCTGTCAAGCATGGCTGTCAAGACTGGCTTTGTTGTACATTGTGCATGAACTTTTTTCTTAAGTCCACTGAAAAATTCACATTTCATCACTGTAGACATGCTATGGTTTCTAATTACTGTAAGATTCAACTTGTTCTGCTCTGCTGATGCCTTGCCAAAAATATAGCCTTAGTGCAAATTAATATTTACCTTGCTATCACTGAATAATGCAGTCCTTCATGCACTTAGCAGTGGCTCAAAGCATAAACCAGGCTCCTGATCTAGAAATGTGCATTTGAGTTTAAAGACACAAAATAAAGTAAACCTTACACAACATCCAGGTCCCTGTTTGTTTAAAATTCTTTCTTTCAGCTTCCACTTACCTTTCCCCAGAATGGAAATATGTTTCTCACTGTTAATTCTGCTCAACACATCCTTGGATTCCCTGCATGATTTTTCTACTTGTTTCCACACTAGACTAATAAATTTTGCTGTCGTTTTTATAGAGATTGCTGGAATACTGTGCAGAAGCTCCTCTGTGAGGCTCCTAAATAGGAAACATTATCAGAGAATGAGTGCTTGAAAGCTTGAAAATTAGCTTTATAGCATTAATATCTAAGTTATGCAAAGTCATTAAGAAATAATGGTTTATATTATGAATAATCATTGTGTAATATACATCAAAGAACCCCTCTGAATGTTTGGCTAATAAAGACACCAGTTTAAGGATTAGCCCCATATCAATGGTTTGTGAAGAAGTGTGATCACTGTGATCTCTCAGAAGATGATATATTCTATTAAAATAGTCTATATACTAACATAAGTATCTATGCATCTACTTAAAAAATTACACCCAAAACATATAACTGAATTAATTTCAAGAAATGCTTAATTACTACCATAATTAGAGTGGAAAATGGAAGTGCACAAAAAACCATAGTACATACTTAACCTATGACAGGTAATAAATACAATGGTGCAGTCTGTCAAGCTGACTATGAAACCCCACGATTAGATGGGCATGCAGCAAGCTCAAGGGGTAAGGAAGAAATTGGTTGTTAACGAAAAGTGTTATCACTCTGTTATTGCTTCTTATGAAAGAACAGAAGTAGTTTGTCTTTGCAAACACAATCTCTATAAATAATGAAGGATGTTCTGTAACGGGGATAATAAAATGACAGTTGCATTTTTACAGCAGCGAGACACACCAGGATTGGCCTTGTGGAAATATAACTATGTAGAACAGCAATAAATATTGTTCCACAAGTTTTTGTGATATACTATTGTTATTTTTAATTGCTACAAACAGCTACAAAACAGAACAGGAGGAGACTTTTGACATTCAGAGTGCTTGGGAGAACTCTGTGCTTTCCAAGCTTTAGGTCACAGGATTTTTACAACCTCCTGCAAAAGTACTGTAGTTCATTCTCAGGGACTGGTACTTTCATTCTCCTGGGAAGCTGATTTTTTGCCTTCCTGTCTATACAAATACTACCCTGTAGCATTTGTCAGGTACTATTGCAGTTCTTACAGCGGCACCACATGAAGGCACTCATTCCCTGACATATAGTTTTGCAATGAAAGAATATGCTTTTTCTGCACAGGGATAGAACTGTTCAAAAAAACTTTCTAAGTAGACTCTGAGACATTGTGTAGACTTTCTGAGCCAATTGGTCCTTTATCTTGGTCATAATTAGAATCTCCAACAATTTTTAATTCTATTGACTTCAGAAAGATCAGTCCCTAAAATTGAATTACTGAGTGGTATTTAAGCACTGTCCATGTGGCTACAAATATATATTATAAATATAATTTTTCACTCTCTGTCTTCAAATACGCCTTCTGTAGGTTTGTCAGGCAAACAGACTGGAATCAGGCATTTAAATTACACCCAAAGTTCTGTAAGGTGAACAAGAGAACCACTTATCAGATATGTTAATCTGATGGGAAGAAGCAGTAGCAAGCAGCTGAAAATGTTGAAAATATCTGAATGTGTCCCTTATATCTACCCTCTTGTAGTTTAAAACTCTTGCCCCTTGTTCAATCACAACAGGTCCTGATAAGAAGCTTGTCCCCATCATTTTTATAAACCCCCTTCACTACTGAAAAGCTGCCAAAAAAATCTCCCCAAAGCCTTCTCTTCTCCAGGCTGAAAACGCCCAACTCTTTCAGCCTGTCTTCATAGGAGAGGTGCTCCTGCTCTCTGATCACTCCAGCAGGCCCACATTTTTCTTGCACTGTAAATGCCAGAGGTGGATGCAGGATTTCTGATGGGGTCTCACCGGAGAGAAGCAGGGGAGCTAATTACAGACCTCTATAAAACTGAAAATTAAATATTTCTATAATTACTGGAAGATTCTAACCATCATCAGTGTGGGGTGATTTAAACCAGACTGTTATGCACATGTATTTCAGGCAATAATCAGCAAAGGAACCGATTTAGACATTTTATATTGGCATGTATATATAATACACAGGGAAAACATTGTATCTCTTCTAGCAACTGTAGCAAACAATTCCTAAGGATCAGTGAATTTTTTTTTTTCTTTATCTATTTCCTATCTCCCAAATCAGACCTCTCTACTCCTCCCTAAGTCGGTTGCTGGTGCTATACCCTAATGCTAATAAATTCACTTATTTTGGCCCAAAGAACCTCCATTCTATCCCACATATTCACATTTTGCAGTAGGCATTGTGAAGAACATCTATTCAGGCAACATCCCTGGGATAAAGTTATGTTAAGCAGAGTGAAAAGGAAACAGCAGTAGGGAAACATAATTTTTGTGATCCATCAGTTATATTTGAACCTTACTGTGGTGCGAGGACATGATCCTGAGCTCATGATTCAGGTTTTGCTGTACAAATGTCTTGAACAGAAACTGCAGGGGTCCCCATAAAGATATTGAAATTTTTCTGCCTCGTGATTTTTTTCTCGTGTTTTGCATCAATAGACTTGTCTTGTTAGAGTCTGTAATTAAAATGAAGGACAGCCTGCTTATAGCAGAGAAACACACTCTTATTTTAATTTGAGGTATATTGTTCTCAAAGACTGGGAGAGAAGGGTGCCTCTTAACAGAGCAGACATCTCCAATGATGTCTAGCCTGTCTCTTCACCCATCCAGCTTTTCCTACCAGGTGGAAAATACTCTAATTTCAAAGGCTTGTCTGTGTTGCATTCAGCCCTCTAACATTAAGGGGAATATCTGCTGTTTGCCTGTGGATGTTCCATCAAAGCTGTATCAATTGCTGCGTTACAGTGACATATCATTATATTGATTGACTGGCAGGTGGTTCATGCTGCACTCAAGGGGCTACTGCAGTTTGGTAGCTGAAATTTCTGCCTTTGTGAAGAAAAAAAACCAGGTTTTTGAGAGCTATGAAGAAATAAATTTTTGCAAAAATGAGGTCATGAGAAAACAGGCTCTGGAGCAGGCTTTTTTTTTTTAAAGGTGAGTTCCATCAAGTCAGTGCTGCCACAAGGAATAGTGATGCATGAGAACTGACTGGAGTCTGCTGAAAGACCAAACTAAATCTCAGTTCTTACCCACCTACTGTTAACTGTGAGAAGGCAATACAGGGAAAGGCTGGGAAAGACACTGTATGTTCATCGGGACATTTATTAATTCACCTCTGAAGACACGTCATATTTGACCAACAGTATGTATGTTATTTGTTAAAACTCTGACCTCCTTTGTACAATGACTTTTCTAGGCCATCTCTTATTTCTGATGCTAACCAGCTCTTCTTTCTAGTAATATTATAAACTGCATCATAAATATGTCAGTAATTTTGAATCATGTCACAAGTGTGTATGGTAAAGGTCCTTTTCCCATGCACATTAAGTGAAAAAAAAGGAACAAATTTTAAGGTTGAAAAATCAAGTGCTCCGATATTATGAAATGACAAAATTAAGGCCGCCTGAGCAGGATTGCTTACACTCCCTTGTATTTCTGCATCATTAAACAATCTGTAATTGCTTCATCATTTAACACATGTGATGCAACATTCACTTTGTTAACAGAGATTCATTATTTCTGTTTATCAACATTTTTCAATGAGGGGCTTTCTACATCTTTGTACATATTTAAATCATGAGTTGGGGACAGCATGATTAATTTCTTTAGAGTTTTTCCTCAGGTAATATCTTTATAACATTTTTATACTTTCTACATATTGAAAAAAATGAATCTTCAGAAAAGAGGCTGAGATAAGTTGTGTTTCTCTTAATAGATACTTGTCAGACTATCCAGAACTATCACTGAAACTTGTTTGTCCTATGCAAATATGGCTTTTTTCCTGTGTAGGAAAAAACATTTTTTTAAAAATCCCATGATTCTATAATTAGTGTCAGGAGAATTAATTAGATTTGCATAGGCTATAGTCAGAATGCTGGCATATCTTAAGCTTTAAGATTGTGATTTAATGAGACTAACACTTACTTTTGGAAGTAGTTTCTTCCTTTTTTTTAATTAAAAATCTCAGAACTAATGTCTTGTAGGGTTATATTTACTCATATATGAGTCATCTTCAGGAATGGGATCTTTAGATCTATAGCACAACCCTCTAGTCATTTGAAAGTTAAATGATTAAAAAATGGAGAAGGATTCAATTGCTGACAGTATTTTTCTTTTGAACTATTTTTAAATTATGTGGACCTGTCACTAAAGAGGGTAGAGATACTTGCTTTATAAGAATTTTAACAATCTGCAAAAAAAAAGTTGAGATTCCAGATTCACAGTTTTCTCTGTAAAGACCTACAGAGGCATGGCTAAACATCTCTGTCTGAATCTGCTAGACGATTTTGCTTTTTCCCCCACTCCTAATGGTTCTGTGTGTGTGTGTACAAATAAATTTGTGATTTTCCACAGAAAAGATTTTATAAAAGGAATAGTTTTGAAAGTGGGAGAAGCCAATGGCCTGGGATCCTGAATTCTATGACAATGGAAGAAGAGCTCTACCAAGGTGAGCTGGGACCAAAGTGCTGACAGGATCTTCATAAATGGGTAAAATTAATCATTAGAAAGTCTTTGAATTTTTTTTTTCTTTCCCCCTACCTTGTGTTCCCAAACTTTTCCTTTTGATTTTCTCCTGATCCTGTCACTGTTTATTTTCTTAGATCTACAACATGACTTCTCTCTTTGACAACTTCTGGCTATTGCCTCAATAAAGGCTAAAGAATTTTACCTAGATTTTGAGAAAACCACCAACCATATCAACAAAAGAGTCAAAAGGAGATGGTCAGCTTCTGAAACACACACCAGGCCACTGTTGAAATCAGTGAGCTAGGTGGTCTTTAGTTTCGCTTGATACAGTCATCTTTATGTTCTAATGAAATTCCAGTTTGCCTGTTTTAAGCACAGCAAAACAGATCTTGGCCCTCAGTATCTCAGAACGCATTTTGAACCCTTGACCCCTGATAATGCATTAAAATACTGAGCTTTTGTAATAGAGTCAAATAATTCCTTCATTACAGCTTTTCTGTGCCTGGTAGAGTCTGCCACCTCTGACATCAGCTAGCCATTATAAATTAATACCTTTCCACTCTAAAATCTTCTATTATTATTTCAAAGCTATCACTACCAGAGTAGCAGATGGCAAGTCTCAAGACTTGCCAGCCATGTCAATGTTAAAATCTCTCTCCCTGTCTGAACTCAACAGCATATTTCATTACCGAAAGCCAAGGAGCAATCATCAATAGGAAATATCTGCATGGAATGCTTAGAAAAGTGTGCAAATCCCATGGGTGCTCTGCAGGGTGGAGAGCAATCAAGATAGAAGGTTATAAGATGTCAGGAGTCCTCTCAGGGGTTGGATCCTGAAAAGAATCGTGTATGTCTTTAACTTGATGCACTCTGAGTAGTTCCAGCTGCTTAAAACAAAATGTGTGCACAAGCCCTCACCAGCATACAGAGCTCAGGCCTCAAGCTGCAAATAGTGCAAAAAGCTAAAGGATGTTATACAGATAATGCTCTTTATTAGAAAAACTCTTTAAACTCCAGATTCAAACAGTGTTATTGAAGATGACAGTCTTTCTGCCATGTCTCCACTGGGACAACAACCGCTCATGGAATGGCAGTTGGTGCAGAAAAAATATTAAATAACACATTAATGGAAAGACCAAATTTCCTAGCTGTGGGAGGTATTAGGATGTGCAAACAATCTAATCTGCTGGACATTAAGTGGTTTCAAAGCTTCAAAGCTGCAGGAGTGTGAGGAAGAGGCTTCCTAGTGAGCAAAAGAACAGTTTTCAAGACAAAAAAAGGAAAAGGATGGTTGCTTTTCACACTAATTTCTTTATTAAATAGGCAAACACTGCAAATCAGCAATTACAGGCCCAGGCTCAAAAACAATTTCAAAGCAGTGTGTGACCACCCAATAATCTCAGTAAACTTTATAGAAGTCTATGAAACAAAGAGGTAGACCTGCTAGAGGCACATACTGAAGGAAACCCATCCTGTGTGAGACTGAGAACTCCCAGAAATATCACTCTGGGTTAAAAGCCTGTTAATGTTCATTTTCAGTGATGTGTGAGTGTTTCAGGCAGGCTTAAAATTTAGGTTAGGCATGTTTCTGATTAAGAGATGTAGCTGCACAAGTGCAGGCTGGGTAGAAAATAGATTGAGAGCAGACCTGCGGACAAGGACTTGGGACTGTTGGTGGATGAGAAGTTCAAGACAATCAGTGCACACTCATAGCCCAGAAAGTCAATTTTATCCTGGGCTGCATCAAAAGCAATGTGGCCAGCAGGGCAAGGGAGGGGATTCTGCCCCCCTACTCTGCTCTTGCTGTGTCCAGCTCTGGGTCCCCAACATAAGGACATGGACCTATTGGAGAAAGTCCAGAGGAGGCCACAAAGAAGATCAGAGGGCTGGAGCATCTCTCCTATGCAAACAGGCTGAGCGAGTTGGGTCTATTCAGCCTGGAGAAGAGAAGGCTACAGGGAGAATCTTACAGCACGTTCTAGTACCTAAAGGGGGCCTGGAGATGTGGAGAGGTGTCTTTTTTAAAAGGCATGGAGTGACAGAATAAGTGGGAATATCTTTAAACTGAAAGGTTTGGATTAGATATTAAGAAGATATTTCTTTCCTGTGACAGTAGTAGGCACTGGAACAGGTTGCCCAGAGAAGTTGTGGGTGGCCCATCTCCAGAAGTGTTCACAGGGAGGTTGGATGGGGCTCTGAGCAATTTGCTCTAGTGAAAGGTGTCTCTGTCCATAGCATATGATGACCTTTAAGGTCTCTTTCAACTCAAACCATTCCATGATTCTATTGTTCCATAAATTTATTTCTGAAGGTGCGGAAGAAGGCACTGTTTACTGCCGCAGAAGCCGGGTAGGTCTCAAATTGGTGTAATGAAACCATTCAAACCAAAAAGCACTCTTAGGCCCCAGTGGGAGTAAATAAACAAAGACAGCCAAATTACATCTCATATTCCCTTTCACATTGCTAGACTTTCTATTAGTCATTTACTCAAACAACTCTTGTTATAATGGAAGTATTTTACTCCAGATCTAAAGTTTTGACCTTTCCATATCATCACTAAGAAAATAATATCTAATCTTTTACTGTGACTACAGGAATATGATCACACACATCCATTGACATCTGAGTGTTTTTACTGGTATAAAAATATATCTTAGCTCAGGAAAAATAAGCTGAAGGGAGAATGAAGAATTCCAGCTATATGGAAGAGAGAATATAAAGAACACAGATGGCTTAGAGATATCGTTAGAGAAGTAGCTTTGCAAAAAAAAAAAAAATTCTCTAAACATGCCTATTTATTTAACAAAGTGATACTGGACCTCAATCATGATAAAATAAGTGATTTATCATGTTGCCAAAGCACTGTCCGGGGTTTAATTTTACGCGTGGAAGAATTATAGGTTCAGATATGAAGCAGTGCAAATTTAGATACCAAAAAATGTATTCCTACCACATAGTACATATTTTACACAGTCTTAAATAGCAACTAAAATCAAAGGATTTCCATAACTTCAGGCTTTTTTATGATCCGAGTCCAAACGAATTCTCAATATTTCTAAGTAAGAGTCAAAATGCTTTCCATTACAAATGTCCATAGCACAGACTAGGATCAGTGAAATCTAACTTTGAAAGATTTCTGTGAAATTTTACATTACAAAAGAAAGTACTGAAGACATTTTTTCATGTATTAAGTCACAAAGAGTCACTGCCATTTCAGTTTCAATCTCTGTTGAGTATGATTCCAGTATAAATACCCAGAGACCACACACAAGAGATTAGTCTTTTGGAATTCTCAATTGTAATTCCTATTTGAACCTAAAAAGTAAAAACCTTTTTTTTCCAGTAACGGTTTTATGGATTTCCTTTGCAATTGTTTTTAGAGGTCAATGGAAATTTTAATTGCTACAGTTATATGATGACCATATTTGGTTTAAAAATATGCTTGTCTAGTATCAGACAATAAGTCAGATTGATGCGAGGGTATGACAAGTGTGAGCTAATCAAGTCTTTTAAAATTTGAAGGATAAGACAAAGGGTGAGCTTACAAAGTATTGGCAAGGATTCTCTGACTGAAGTTAGAGCCACTTTGGTACTGAACACACTGTGGACATGCCTAAGGCCATCAGTCCCCCAAGGAAATGTGAGCCTATGTCGTTATGGAAAAAATGGTGACATAAAAAGGTTGGGGCAATTGGAAATGCAAAAGCTAGTAAAGGTACTTAACAACAAGAACTTTAAGTACCACAGTACAGTATGGATTTTTTATTGAGATTATTTATTTATTTATATTTCTTCATTTTTCATTCTCATTGCTACTGAAAGGATATGATAATTATGGGGAAATTATGTCTCAGTTTTTTAATAAGAAGAGGATTTTGTATGGATTTTTTTAGATTATTATTACTGTACACAAATGTTGAACTTTCTGTTCAGTGGAAATTAGGAGTCCTGTGACGGAAAACATAACTAGGAGGCCTTTCTACTATTTATAAGAGTGCTTGAGGAACACTACTTTGGTGATTGATCAGTAGAACATTGAAAGTTATCTCAGTTGCAGAGACATGATGGGATACCAGCAGGCAGAAAATGACAGCTGAAATAATAGATTTATACTGTTCAATGCTGGCTCTGACTATAAAATAATGACCATATTAAAGATAAAATATTATTATATAAAATAATTTATTTTGAACCTCTGGATGTCATATTTTCCCCAAGTCACCCTTCTGTAGCTCACTTACTGATGCTTGATAAAGAATTAGATGCCTTTGACTAAAGTACAGGTTTCAACATACACCCGGTCTTGAACGGAGAAATGAGAAATGGGACCCTATGATGTCTCTTGACTTTTCTTTTTTTCTTTTACCATTCATCTAGTCCATCTAGCTGTTAAAAATGGGGTTTTTTTCAACCTTTTGAATTTGTCTGGCTCCAGTTTCATCGCTTCTATTTTTTTTCTCCCCTAGATTAAAGAACCCTTTCCCGATGAGAAAATGGCTAGAGAGGAGAATCTAGCAGAGCTGAACACTGTAAAGCCCTTTCTCTATTATATTCAGAGCATAGAAAAAACACATTTTGGAGAAGCAATTGTATGAGCTTGCATAGGCAAGCCACAGGAACAGCCACAAAAACCACAGATGAAGGGTAATTTTATTTTTGTTACCTTGTCATCAAGGGATCCCCAAAGTAGCACCTGGGCAGAGGCACACAAGAGGCACCTCAGACACTCTGGACCTCAGACCATGCTAGAGGATCACTGAACCTGCTGGTTTCACCTGTATATCAGGGATTCACTCAGGCACAGGTTACCACTGTGCTTTGATCTTTCCCACAGCAGGGCAGGAATCTTAAGCATGTTCTGTAGAGTGTCTCTGTCACAGGCCTATATTATTTAATCACAGGTGTTCTACTTTTCCAACACAGCGCTAAAGAACAATTAGAGTTATATGTGGGGTTTTCTACACGTACGCTTCATGTCACTTGACTCTGCAAACCTCCTTGACAATCTTCTGTTATCTTCCTACAGTAATAAAATTTTTACATCAACAGGGCAGCTTCTGTATGGAGACACTTCTCAAAAACAGCGCCTTTTTTATTGTATTCATATCTGTCTTCACTTTGGTACTTTACAACTGTAATCAAAAGATGAAGAGTATCTCAAGGAAATATTTAAGTTTAAAGCTTAAGTTTTAAGTTTATTTAAGTATTTAATTAATTCATGGGAGTGTTCTCCAGTTCTTTAATAAGTTCCACAACTGTAGTATTTACTTTCCCTTTGAAAACTCTGGACCCTACATTTTATAAAAAAAATTCTAATAACTTCACAATGTATCATACGGAATGAAATCACCTTGGATTCCCACCTCCATTTTGATATAATAATTTGTATCTTACTTGCGTTTCCCTAATAATGTATTCAAGGTTCATGCTTTTTCTTTACCTCTTATTAAGCCATTCTTCTTTTCAAAGTCACTGACACTGAGACAAAACTCCAATTTTTTAAAGTTGTGGAATGAATATCTTGTTTCTAGGTATATATATTTGCTTTAAACTGTAGAAAGAATTCTAATGTTCAAAAGGACCCAAACTAGCAAGTGATCAGGAGGACTATATGACCCTTCCACACTGTTAATTTGCCAGTGTAGTAATGTCAATGTCATCTTGCAAATTCATTTTGGTTTCACGTTTTTTTTAGACCATTGATGAAAATGTTGAGTAAAATCAAGTCTGATACTATAAATAGTAATCAAATATCTCCATTGCCTGAAAATGCTGTATAAGTTTTTGTGGCATATCAACCTGCTTTATTAACTCCTAGTTAATACTCCTTATGGTTCAGAATGATAGTGCTAATTTCCCACACTCAGTGATGGGTAGAACTTAGGTGCTTAAGAAAAATATATCTACAAATGACTGCATGTACATAGTTGGGATTTTTTCCAGATAATAAACAACATGAAGCTTGTTTTGGTCACAAAAATGGTCCCTGCTGCTTCATTTTGAATTTGGCACCCATTGTCCATCCAGGTCCTTCGCACAAGAGTGGTCTTCAACTGGTTGCCGAGCAGCACTGGTAAATGGTATTGGTCCTCTCACTTTGCACTCCTCCCTGCTCAAAAGCATGATATTTCCCTTTGCCCAGAATTTTTTCCTCTGGATGAGGTCTCTAGCACTCAGCATGCCAACTGCTCCCACAAACTTTGTTTAAATCTCTCAGACTCCCACTTCTCTGAAGCTGAAATTATTCAAAAGTCTTTTTATCCTTTACAAGAAATACATTGTTTTAAAGTCAAGATTTGGGAATTATTTTTGTTTATCCTATTTACTAAGCTTAACTATAATCCTGAGATAAAGCCTTAAGGAAAAACAAGAAACTCTAGGAGGATCACGATAGCTGGGAAGAGCTTTTGGAGGAAAAAAAGAAGAAAAAAAATTAAAATGTAACTTTTTAGATAACAATGCTTGAAAACATTTCGAGAAGATATTATTAGAGGGCCCAAAGTGCCCTCTACAGTTTTTTGTTACATAATACAAATATTATATAGTATATTATANTGTGTTTGCACAGCTCTGAAAGAGTGGGTTTAGATTAGATGTTAGGAAGAAGTTCCTTACTTTGAGGGTGGTGAAGCACTGGAACTGGTTGCCCAGAAAAGTTGTGGATGCTCCATCTCTGGAAGTGTTAAAGGAAGTTGGATGGGGTTCTGAGGAACTTGTTCTAGTGAAAGGTGTCCCTGCTTGCAACAGGGAGGTTGGAACTAGATGATCTTTAGGGTCACTTCCAAACCAAACCAACAAAACCCAAACTATTCTTTTGTTCTATTACTCTATGTTACGAAAACATATATGGGAATGAGTAATTCAGGTATTATTGAACTTTTCCAGCCAAAACAGGATTGAATTTTCTTTATTTCATACTTTTTTGATGGAAACCATGGTCTTCGTTTACTGCTGAAGGTACAAGTGAATTTCTTGTGTTATCCTTTTATATCATATTATTCAGACCTTGCTGGCTGTCCAAGATAAAATTTTCTTAAAAATCATACTGTTTTGAAATGCATTGTTTTATTCTATTCTTTCATCTACAGTGACTGTAGTTTACCATACCCTCCAAAATTCACCACAGCAATGTAATTTCCTACTTTTAAATAGTTATTAACTTGAAAAAGTTGATAGTTGTAGTAATCCTATTAAACTCAGTCTGAACTAAGCTATTCCATTCTAACAGCCGTCAGCATATTTGAAGGAATAAACAGTAGTACAATGAAATAAAATAGGTTCATTCCCTTTCCATTTTTAGAGTTCCCATCCAGCAAAACATACTAGTATGCACTGAACATTAAGCACATGTTTCAGTCCCTCCACAGCCATATAAGCACTTAAGAATGTGCTTGGTTTAAATGCTACTTTAATCAGACTGGCAGCAATTTGACTTAAGCATATGCTTAACTGCTCTGCTGGATGGGGAAGGGGTGGGATAACTAATGTGTTTAAGACTGGAAATGGGCTGCATGTGGAGTGAAGGCAACGTGATATCACAGAAGGCTTTGGATCTGCCTAGACACACTCCACCATGTGCTTCCCTTTCTTCACTAGCACTGTCAGAAACACTCCAGCCCACCACAGCATCTAGGCAAATGCATTGCTATAAAACATATGGTCCATGAGGGAACAGGTTATATGCCTTCCATATTACTTCAAAAGCAGAGTAATGACGAACCCAGGTCTTAACTCGGTCTCAAAATCTGGGTACTGAAGGGTGGACTCCATAGAGAAGTCCTTGGGAATGTACAGGAAACAGCTGCCTTGGTGCAACTGATAAAAAATTTGGCATGTTCATCGGACACATAGTTCTATTTTGGTTACTAAATCAGCTTTTTGGTGGAAATTATTATTCCTGCAGTAATACAACAGAGAAATTTTATCATCATTTTGAAGAATTACGACTTTGTTTCTTTTCTTTAATTTTTTATAAAACTTAAAATAATTACTTGGCTACCCCAGCTTTTGAAGATCTAAGAGTCCTTTATAGAAAAACAGAGGGCAGAAGAGGACTTTGAAACTCTATATGCCCCATAAATAGAAAATGGCTTCAAGAACAGCTCTTCCCATGTTTTCTTGCATCAACTGGGAACTCAGAAGGAAACTCTCAGGTACAGAAAAGAATATTGCTACAGAACATATTGCTTTCGGACAAACCAACCTATTTCATAGAAAAAGAAATTATTATAAGGCTTCCAGCAAACTCTAATCCTCAGGAGAAAACCTTTGTTACTTTCTTAACAGTGGCAGCTGTCCAAGAGAAGAATAAGATGTACATGTTAGCAATGGGTTAAGATACAGTCACGTAAGTATAGCAATAACTCAGGGAACAAAACACTGGCAATATGAAGCTCTAAATGACATCATCTTTAACCTAAACCAGAAGTGTTTGCAATGACTAAAGGAAAGAATGCTGCCGCTCCTTATTCCTGAAGGAAAAGTCACCATAGCCCTATCTGTCACCCCAAGCACTTGAACTCCTCTGCCTTCTCTGGAGAGAATTATGGTTACAGCCCAGCTCCCTGTGCCTGCACCATAAATTCTGACAAGGTCATGCACATCAGTAAATACTGTTTCTCATGGGGCAGGCAGACAGAGAGTGCCTGAACTCGTTTACTTCAAAAGGCACCCTGCACAATAAAGAATAAAAGATAAATCACTTTCATGAAAAACAATGAAATAGTAGAAACTCTGTCTAACAAGGCAAGTTTAGTGGGTAATGGGCATTTTATAATTTAATTTTAGCCTTTTGGTTTTTGCTACCTTGTACAGAAGGTGTATTCTGCTGCATACACCCCACCATTTGCTCAGCAGCACTGGTGCTTCTTCCACTCTGGAAATATACTTTGAATTATACTGTTGTTTTAAAGCTAACTTTCACTGTGTTTCCTGTAGGGATTGATATGAGAATTCACAGAAAGGTCATCAACAGCCTTTGCTCCCATGCTGGAAGCAAACACCTATATCAACTGTTGCTGCTAAGTGGACAAATACATTGCAAGGTCCACATTGCTTCAAGGTTGATAAAAGTTTATAGAGCCAGGGGTTGCAAGCAAATGTTTTACTACCATCATATGGTAGTAAATCAGATGGAAACATCTACTTTTTGTTAGCTTCTGCAGAATTAGTCTAGAGTCTTGACTGCTCTTATACAAAGCCATCTCATGCTCTTACTCCAGATACTCCATTGTCCCTTTCATCAATAAAAACAGCTGGACATCTGCCCAGGGCTGAGGTAGCCCTGCCAAAGGACACAGCCACAGCTGGGCAATGAGGTAGGAGGGCTGTCAGTGTGCCAAAGTCACCGCAGAAGTGCACACGTGAGGATTGACACAGGGAGATGTGCCAGTTCTGCAGGCAGAGCATCACAGCACAGGGCTCAGGACCTTGGTGGGAGGACAGCAGCATGTTCAGTCAAATGCAAAGGGTGCAATAAACCCCGAGTCCAGTGTGGTTTCAAATCAGGTCACGTAGAAACTGCCTCTGTGTTGCTGCTGCAGCTGCCTCTACCCTCCCCATGCTCCCTGCTGCCCCTCCACAGCCCCTGGCAGAATTGCAGCTGCCTGCAGGAGAACACAGCTCCTGCTTGGGCATCCTCAGCAGTTCCACCAGCAGTCACAGGGAGCAGCACCCCAAATCCACGGCACTCTTCAGCAGCTCACGGTTTAATATCACTCAAAGTGGAGTGCCCTTTTCCTCTGCTTGCCACTATTAGCACTGAAAAGTGCACACCATTCCCTATTCAGCTCATACACCGTGCATCACCTTTCGGGACTTTTTCTGTTGATTGCCACTGACAGGAGTGTGAAGATTAGGCAGCCTTTTAATCTTTTACTAGCCATGATTACCATCAGTGGAGTAAAAGAGCAATTGCCTGGCAGTGCAAGTGGCAGTCCAATAAAAGGTTCCCAGGGCAGAAAGTAGTTATACACCAAGTTCAACTTCCAGCCTGTTCAAGTCCACAGTGCCTCCCCTTGAAAACTGCAGAACTTACTGATACTTTCCTGGAGGATTTTTTATGACCCTTTATGACAAAGGCTCATATTTCTCATTAACAGCATTCCTTCAAAAAAAGAGGAAAGAGAAAATATTCACACTTGAACACAATTCTTTTTGTCTTAAATATTTCAATATTTTTGCTTATCTGGAAGACTTTCATTTGTATTTGAACAGATTATGAGACAATATGAACAAAGAACAACTAATTTCTAGAAGACTGGAACATCACACTAGTATTCTGCAGCTACCTGAAACACTTTCAGCATCGGGAAAGCTCCCATAGAGACAATTACACAGCTCTACCAGTATATGAGCTGAGATTATTTTGATTTAAGAATAAAAAAGTAATTCATTTCTCCATTACATAGGCACGGGGAATACTAATAGCACTGATGTTACAGCTCTGTTCAGACTGAAATTAGGCATATCATTTCAGATCATGGAATTTTGGTTAGCACCAATTCCTACACCAGTTGCAATGGTAAGGTTTCTGTGTAGGTAAGTCCTTGCAGGTATCCCCCACAGCTCTATAGGGTTTTCATCACTAAAGTAACTGTCGTGTGTCTTCAGTGCTCTTGATATACGTAATTACTGAACTGAAACATCCTGACTGTGCTTCCACATGTTCACTCCAACCTCTCTGAGACAACATCACTGTCAGGATTGAAAAAGAAAACTGTTTTGAACAGATGTTTATTAGATATCAAAATCTGATTTACAAAGCTAGTTTAACCCATTAACAAAAGGTAACTACTAAGCAAAAATGTCATAATTCTTATTGGTAATATTCAAGTAGGTGAAGTCTAGATTAAAGTTTTAGTTATCTCGTGGATATGCTCTGAGTCACCCACTTCATTCTCAGCCTTCTGGGAGACATTATGGGAGTTAAAACCAAAATGCCTTTTGAAGCAAACAGCCCTGAAGTGATGTGGTTTTGCAGTTCTGTTTTTTTTTTTAATATATTGATTTTGTTTAAGTATTCATTAGAAGCATCTTGCCCATTTAGATGGGCACTTGTCATATTATAAGTCTAAATAAACACCGCAATTTCTAGTATAAAAAGAAAATGGAGTTATTAATCTCAAAAGTAAATGTGACTACAGTGTTTTTACTCCAGCAGTCAAGAAACGTGGGTAGTAAATACATATTTGAGCCAGAGACTTTTTCAGAGGTGAATGAACAACCTGACTGTAGATGTGGAAATGTGACTGATCATAGTAGTAGAGAAGTCTTAAAATTAAATTCACTTATAAATTCTCTCCTACTAATTCCGAATGATCCTTCACACAGATATAAGGGGGGGAGATCACGTCATATCATTGATGACATAATTTCTCTAATATCTAAAATTTGAAATAAAGGAAACTGAAAAGAAAAAGGAAATACAAAAATAGCTAAATCATACACCATATGGAAAAGGAACAGGAAAGGAACAGGAATGATGAGGCAACACTACTTACAAGAGCATGTAGTGAAGAACAAAGGGGAACGTGTTCAAACTGAAAGAGAGTAGGTTTAGATCACATATTAGGACAAATTGCTGATAAATCAAAATATCCTTATCAAATAAAAGCACAATAGAAGTGAAAGATAATTATTTCTTTTTAAATCTGGTTTTGACACTGGATTATTTAATCTCACGCCTTTCTAAAGTTATCAAAAATTCTAAGAGCCATAAATGTATGAGTAAGTGTACAGTGCACTTTTCAGTATGCAGATATTGCATACTGACTTGGTATTTCTTCCCAGCTCCTACAAACAGCTACAAAGCTGAAGCATCACTGGCAATGACTGACTATTCTGATCTTTCACAACAAGAAAGAAAAACTCCCTGCTGCTCCTGCTTATGTGAGTACCAGTTTCTTTCTCTTTCACCTACAAATTACTTTTGAAGAGCATCTTGGAGTGTTCATCAAAGAAAGAGATTAACTATTTTTTTTTACACTGAGCACATCTGGATAAACTTTATGATTAGGGTATTTGAAAACTACAGCTTCATTTGCATAATATAAGCTGCATGCACCATAAAAATGGAACTTGCAGTACTTTGTGAATTCTCCAATGTTTTGGAAGATTAAGCACGGTGGCAGCACATTCTCCATATAAGCACCAGTCAGGTTTTCTTCGATTTATACACAGGACTGAAGGACAGCAGCAACCACATCAGATATAATATTAAAAAAGCATTAACTAAAAATGTTGCCTCTTTGACTTTTAGGACATATAATGATACACACACCCAAAAGCAGTTTAACCATATACAAACACTCTTTGAATGACAGTAATATATGGATATGTCGCCATATGATCTCAACACCTTGGAGCTAGGAGAAGCACAGAAGCTTTTGCTGTGGCCAAAATGTTTCCTTCTTCTGTGTTACTTCCCATCTCCAAAATTGTTGTAATAGTACACACTTATGAAGGACATCTACTCAATGTAATGGCATTGTCAATCAGACTGGATGAATTAGGCAGCTGAGGACAGACTGCCACATGCCATTCCTGGTCAATTTTACAGTCCAGCAGACAGGTTACATCTTTTTCAGAGTTTTCTCATGGTGTGATATTCAGTGTATCCCTCTGGCTTCTAATTTCCATCTGCTCAGATCAGCTGCTGCTATAAAAGCAGGTCCACAGGGGAAGTCTCCAATGCAAATGCCTATATAATTGCCATTCCTGGCAGTTACACAAAGTCTATCTATCTATCTGATAAGTCCACGACCATAAAGATAACAGTCAAAATAAAGGAAAAAAATAATCCAACTGGGAAAAAAATTAAAAGATAGCAAAAATAAATCACTAAATTTATAGTATGTTCTGCTTTATTAATTTCTACCTTTTATGGCATGCCTGCCATGAAACTCACTTAGCAGGACCACAATCTGTCTCTTTTCAGGATGAAATTTCACAGACCTAAAGATATCCAGTTTAGACCCATAGTTACAAATCTGAGGCAAAAATGTCTTCTGTTTTCGGCAGTGGTGGTGTGAGAAAGCACAGTCAATAAGTTCAAGCTGAAGGGATGGTTAGTTGAGTGACAACCAAACAACCTTTGGTTTCAAGTGAACCTTTCCCTATATCCAGATACCAATGCAGAACATATTGTACCAAAACATTTTAGGAATTCTAACCAGAAACAAATCTTTATGCTATATATATGACTATTTTTCCTGAACTATTAAATTGTTTGTGCAGACATATATTAACATAAATATGAGATACTGCAAGTGTGAAATAAAATATGCAAAGCACCATTGAACAAAGCATTTGCAACTAGAAGATGAGAGGGAAGACAGATAAAACCAGCACTTAGATATTGTGGAGATTTTACTAAATCAGAAATTCAGGTCAAACACTTTCAATTATGTGGCCATTTGTGTATCCAGACCACTGGAATTTCAGCATTCAAATCAACCTGCCTGCACAAGGTGTTTAGACATGGAAGAGCTGTAGGTCAAAAAAGAAATTCATATCCTTGAGATCTCTGGACAATAATCAAAAAAGACTCCTTTGCTCAGGAAGCTTATTCACGCATATCCAGGAACAGTCAATGTGATCTGTAGCTGAAAGGGTGAATTCAATGTTATTTGATATCAAATAGTTTTCTGAAGGCTCTGTAGGTATCCTGAAATGGATATTTCAGGAGAAATACTGACTGTGTTCTGCCTCTGTCAGCAGAGTATGTATATTTAATTTTATTTTGCAGCAATTGCTGGCAGATGCAATGGTCATAGAGTGTCCCTATACTTCCCTCCAAGGCTGTTTTACCAGAACCCACTCCAGTGCCTTTTGAAACTACTCAGAAAGTTCCTTGTGCAACCCATAGAATGGTGAATCAGACCCTTGAACTGAAGCTAACTTGACATTTCCATTAGACTTTGACCATAAAAGAAAAAAAATTTTCCAGGAATATCTGCTTCTGAAATTTTTCAAGTGTATTCAATATAACCAGCTCAGAATCTTCACTATCCATCAGGATGATGGTAAGGCTGGTGCCAAAGAGAAAAGTGTGGAGGGAGCAATGTTGGGGCACTGCCGCACTGGCCTTGGCATGCCTTTCGCAGCTGCAGTGTCCCTGGAGCTGTGGGCTTTGTGGTTTTCTGGACCCAAAAACTATGCGTAGCTGTAAGAATAACCCTTACCGTAGGTGGAGTCGTAAAAGGCACTTGAGGGTAATGTTGGTGCCAGGGATAAAAGTGTGGAGGGAGTAATTTTGATGCAGTTCAGCGCTGTCTTTGGCATTCATTTTGCAGCTACAGTGTCCCTGGGGCTGTGGGCTTTGTGGTTTTCTGAAGCAGAACCCTATGCATAACCCTAAGCACAACCCTAACCCTAGCTGGAATAGTACACGTGGGGGTAAGGCTTGTGCCAAGGCTAAAAGTGTGGAGGGAGCAATGTTGATACACTTCTGCACTCACCCTGGCATGCCTTTTGCAGGTGCAGTGTCCCTGGAGCTGTGGGCTTTATCGTTTTCTAAACCCTAAAATTAAGCATAACCCTAAGCGTAACCCTAACCCTAGGTAGACCCATAAAAGGCACATGGGGTAAGGGTGGTGCCAAGGAGAAAAGTGTGGAGGGAGCAATGTTGATGCAGTTCCGCACTGGACCTGGCATGCCTTTTGCAGCTGCAGTGTCCCTGGAGGTGTGGACTTTATGGTTTTCTAAACCCTAACATTATGGGTAACCCTAAGCATAACCCGAACCCTTGGTGGAGCCCTAAAAGGCACATGGGGTAAGGGTGGTGCCAAGGAGAAAAGTGTGGAGGGAGCAATGTTGATGCAGTTCCGCACTGGACCTGGCATGCCTTTTGCATCTGCAGTGTCCCTAGAGCTGTGGACTTTATCGTTTTCCACGTGCCCAAACTAAGCCCAACCCTAAGTTTAAGCCTAAACCTAGGTGGAGGAGTAATCGGCACGTGAGGGTAAGGGTGGTGCCAAGGAGGGAGCAATGTTGATGCACTTCTGCTCTGGCCCTGGCATTCCTTTTGCGGCTGCAGTGTCCCTGGAGGGGTGGGCTTTACGGTTTTTAGAACCCTAAGCCTATGGGTAACCCTAAGCATAACCCGAACCCTAGGTGGAGCCCTAAAAGGCACATGGGGGAAAGGCTGGTGCCAAGGAGAAAACTGTGAAGTGAGCAATGTGGATGAACTTCCGCGCTGGCCCTGGCATGCCTTTTGCATCTGCAGTGTCCCTAGAGCTGTGGGCTTTATGGTTTTCTGATGCCTAACCCTAAGTGGAACCCTAAGCCTTACACTAAACCTAGTTGGAGCAGTAAAAGACACATGGGGGTAACGCTGGTGCCAAGGAGATAAGTGTGGAGGGAGCAATGCTGGGGCAGTGCTGCGCTGGTCTTGGCATGCCTTTTACAGCTGCAGTGTCCCTGGAGCTGTGGGCTCTGTGGTTTTCTGAACCCTAAGCATAACACTAAGCCGAACCGCAAACATAACAGGAGGCAGAGCGGGAAAAAGCATAGCGGGGTAAGGCTGGTGCCAAGGAG
>VWZT01008437.1:8940-22093 GCA_013397055.1 Pachycephala philippinensis
GGCCGTGCTGCGGGGCGGGCCGTGCTGCGGGGCGGGCCGTGCTGCGGGGCGGGCCGTGCTGCGGGGCGGGCCGTGCTGTGGGCGGTGCTGCGGGGCGGTGCGAGGGCAGGCCCCAGACCCGGGGCGGGCGGGAGTGCGTCTTGTAGCGTGACCGAGAAAGCGGGTGCGGAGCTCCTCCTGCCAGGCGGGAAAGAGCGGGCAACGTTCGCTAGGGACAAAACAACTCCCAAAACCAAAAAACCAAACAAAACACACAACACCCCCCAAAAATAATTTCTCAGTTAATAAAAAGCGCACCGCGTCCATTGTTTTACAGCCGTACAAACACTTGCACACAGAATCACAGAATCTAGGCTGGAAAAGACCTCTGAGATTACTTAGTCCACCCTATGATCAAACCTTGTCATCTAGACCGACAAAACTAAGTGCCACCTCCAGTCTTTCCTTACACACCTCCAGGGACAGGGACTCCACCAGCTCCCTGGGCAGCCCATTCCAATGCCCCATCAGCCTTGCTGTGAAGAAACTCTTCCTAGTGTCGAACCTAGACCTCCTCTGGCACAGCTTAAGAGTGTCCTCTCATCCTGCCACTCGTTACCTGGGAAAAAAGACTGATCCCCACCTGGCTACAAACTCCTTTAATATCCTTTATGGGAAAATCACTTTTGCTCCTCCCGAAGTGAAAACTTAATGCATTGATCAAGGCTAATAAGATACATAACCTTTTACCCGACTAACACTGCTCATACCAACACTTAAAAAGAACATATATGTGCCAACCACCTGGCAATGTCCCACTGAAGTAGTGTGACAAAGCTGCTATGAGCATAGCCTGTTAAGGAAGATGACAGAAGTAATTCTGGATTGCCCTAGCCTGATACACCTGATGCACATACCTGTTGAACCACAGCCTTTGCACTTGCTTTAGGACAAAATATTAATGGAATCACAGAATCAAAGAATGGTTTGAGTTCAAAGGGACCTTAAAGATCATCTAGTTACAACCCTCATTGCTGTGAACAAGGATACCTTCTACTAGAAGAGGTTGCTCAAAGCCCTGTCCAGCCTGGTCTTGAACAGTGCCAGGGATGGGACATCCACAACTTTTCTGGGTGACCTGCTCCAGTGCCTCACACTCACAGTAAAGAATTTCATCCTAACATCTAATCTAAACTTACCCTCATTCAATTTAAAAACATTGCCTCTTGTCTTGTCACTATCTGCCTTTATAAAAACTCTTTTTCCTTTCCATAAGTCCTCTTGAGGTACTGGAAGTCCATAGTGATGTCTCCCTGAAGCCTTCTCTTCTCCATGCTGAACAGCTCCAGCTATCTCAGCTACTCCTCTTACTTCTCTAACTAGAAAAATAATACTGGGAAAAAAGGTGTATTAGCAGATGGTATTGAAGCAAGGAGTGAAGATAAGACCAGAAAATGTTCATGAAAAGAGACTAGGTCTTTGCATGCTGTGTGGAATGGGCAGAGAAAGAAGATGTGGAATGCCGAGAGAGAAGGTTATGAGATTTGCCTGCTAGTTTCACAAAGCAAAGTAATATAGGGGGAGTTAATGTAAGAAAGCCCAGCCAGAGCATATTTTGCTCTGCTTAGCAATAATAATATGGCCTAAAGCCCTTATATCTCTCCTAGTTATATTTAGACTTGCACTGCGTTTCAATGCTGAATTCTTTTATTAGCTCTCATTAACATCTGCCTCTTAATTGTAGTTATTATCCCTCATTATGAAAGTTTTGCTGAGCTTCATTTTTCCTGTAAGTATAGACAGTCTCTGTTTCCTTCCTCAGTTACGCCCTCTGATTTCTTCATCCATCACCTTTGTGCTTCATGACACTCCTCAGCACTGCAAGAAGCTCTTGATTAAGGGCTGTTGCCCTCACTTCCTGTTGTATCCTCCCTGAAACCTATTAGTTGTCCCATGAGGAATCTCATTCCAATTTCCAAGGCCATGCCTGCCTTGTTATGTGTTTGTTATTATCTCCTATGCTCTGTTTATATTATGAACATACCTTTTCTCTTTGCATACTTGCAACATTACCTGAAATTTGACAACACCCCATCACTTATCTGATGCAGCCACATCTAGGGTGCAAGTGACACAGCCGTACTGATCTAAGCGCAGGGTTGACATAAACAGGTAGGAGGAATTTCAGCCAAGAGTTGCAGGATTAAACCCTACTCTTCCCGAAAGCTATCAGGGATTTTTAGTGTTTATAGAAAAGAGATAAAATACTTGTTTCAAAAACCTTCCTTGGAAAACCAAACACTGTGGAAACCAGTCAGCAGGTTCTTTTTGTAAGACCATGTGAAAATGACATCACAGAATTCCCCAGCACAAGAATGGTCACTGCCAACCACAGCACTGTCACCGAGGGGAGCAAGGTTTGGAAGGAGCTAGAGGCTGCTGCGCTGTAATTATTCATGCTTTTTGGAATAATCTCACAGGCTTTTCAGTTAGATATATGAGTTTCTGTCATTGCCTCTCTTCCTTCTCCTCATATTAGGTTTGATTTTGGAGTTCTTCTGTATTCATTAAAAAAAATCCAACCTGTAAAGTACATAGACCTCAAGCAGGAAGATTGAATAAGAAGGTCAAGGAGCGGCTGAAAATACCAAAGCTGGTAATTTTTAACCATGAATGGATAATACATTTTCTGTTTTGTTTCCAAACTTCAATACTAAGCAATCATATACTTATAAAGCCACTCCACTCAATCCAAATCCTCTTAAGAACAAAAAGAGCTATTTATTTTAATAGTTTGGAATTAATCTGCTCTTTATATACTAGGCATAAGGCACACGGCCATTTAAAGGTTTCCAAGAGGTATTTACTCTTCTCTGCTGGAAAGACTTTATAATTCAACAATAAAGCAATGAAGAATGTATGAACAACTCAAAGAGTGTAAACTTTGCAGGTATCAGGCTGAACTCTTTAAGAAGTGCTGAAAGTACACTGAGTTAGAGAAGTGAAAATAATACAAAAGACAACTGGAAAACAAACTAATAAAAGCACTGTACATGCAAGAGGAATCAAGAAAAATTGTAACTAATGTGCTACTGAAGTCATCAGGTAGCCTGTATTTTGTAGTACTGTGGTATCCTGTGAGCTTGAAAGACTGGTTTTCAGAGCTTCCGTGTTCACAATTACCAGCTACACTCAGTAAACTCTGTGGATATATAACAATTTTGAAAAGCCAATCCTAAATGGTCCAGTGAATCTAAGGTAAAGACTAAACCCCTGAGTTCCAGGCTAGTCTTCTAACACAAGAAACACCCTTCTTTCCTTTCTTGATTCACGCAGCTTCAGAAGCCCATAAATATTTGTGAAGATAATCACATTCCATGGCAGTATTGAACAGTACTTCCTCTAACAGACATAGCCTTAATATAATGACATGAGAATGCTTATTAAAGAGTAGTTTTGTGGCCTAATCATAAATCAAATTTTATGCTATTCTCAGCCCTGTCTCACATCACTGAATTTACTGGGCTCCCACTCCAATTCAGAAAAATCACCATGATCATCACTTAAGCTCCAGCAGGAGTATCATGACTGGCAAACTTAGTGTTTGTAGGTAGTACAAAAATACCTTTGGCAAACTGGTGTTGAGCATTATTCAGTGTTTTAGAATTAGCTTCATCCTTTTTGTTACACCAAGCTTGAGCTCTATCTTACATTGTACCTTGGCAGACAAGGAACATTGTCACTGTTTTTTAAGCACTGACTGTGTCAGCACAGCAATTACAGAGCTACACAGAGGGCTGTAATTTTCGGAGATGAACTTTCAGCAGTTGTCACTGTTTTCTTTGTCAGGCACTCTACTTCTGCCTTTTGTTCTGAGGATGCTGCTGCCTTCTAGACAGCAGTACCCAAAGCACTGATCAAACCCTGTTGAAAGCACTCCTCAAATGCTTCTGAGCAAGAATTTTTTTAACTTGGCCTAAGTTAAGCTGTAATGTTTATAGTATAATCTTACACAGGGATGCATCACAACAGTGGTTCCCACCAGGAGTGGGAACAAAAGTGAAGGCCTAGCAATGTCTGTCCTCTCACTGCTTCCAAAATTCCCATGACAATAAAGAGTGGTCTACGGGTGTAACAATCTTTGCATCAAAGACTCTCGAAGTCAGCCACTAGCATCTTTTACTATTACACCTGAACAAGAATTATGCACTCCGAAAATGTAGCTATAGTTGGGACAAAACATATCTTACATTACTTTTACAGTAAATACAATAAAATATTAATGCATGGTAACATGTCATAGTGGCTCTACATGGAACTTTGTTTAAACATGAAAAACTGCTGGCAGTTTGAAAGCTGTGTAACTAAAATATAATTATGTCCAAAGACAGAGGTTTAACTGACTTTTGGTTCAGTTCACATTTGGTTCAGATGATTTTTGCATCTCTTCTCAAAAGTGAGAGCATTTCCCAAGGGCAGCATGTTGTTTTGCCAGGGTATATAGTGTGTTGTTTTGCTCTCACTCAAGGTAAATAGAAACAACTAAAAAACCCCAAACCAAACAAAAACCAAAAAGGAAGGTAACATCTGTGATTGGTAATTTCTGATTTTTTTTCATGTCTGAATATTGCTTTTACATAACTCAATTGAGAATCAAATTAATACAGGATGCTTTCATCTCATGAATATTGAGTAGTCGGAATGATTTCCCTCAAGGGTTTTCATCTATCTCTAATGCTTGTTCTTGCCTGCCATTAAAACAGATGAAAGTTGAAGCAGAAAAGATTAAGAGAAAGATGGAATGCACATAATCCAAACCAGACCAAACAGGGGTTTAGTTTTTAGATGTTGCTGAACCACATCATTCTCACAGCTGAATTTGGGTAGACTATTGGAATAAGCAATGAAGTCAGCAAAAGGTGCCAATTAAATTTAAAAATTGTAAGACGTAGGATGTATTAAGTATTTGATCCACCCTGGTGGGATCACTTTTCAAGGTTCACACTAGTCTTTATTGCTTACATTTTTCTTCTAGGAAACTTCTGCCAATTTCTTTCCATCATCAAAAGTTTAGGTCTTCTTTCCGGAATATTTGATCTGAATCTCAATGACAGTCAACAAGACTTCACTTTCTAAGGCCAAACTACAGGTTTATGGCATAGGAATCTTTTGTGAGTCTAGCTAAGTCACATATTTAACAAAAGACTATGAAAATGTTTACTAGTACAGTTTTACATACCGGTTTACCTAAGAAGGTGAAATAGTACAGAAAAGGTGCAGATTTGCAGGGACAGGTTGCACTACAACAGAATTACTTAGCCTTTTTCCAAGGTCAACTACCAGTATGCTTGTACAAGATCTAAGGAACTATACACTTCTTCCAGGCAATTTTTCCCTTGTAGTTGAAGTATTTCCTAGTCTAAGCACGCAAAGATTTTATGGGGCTATAAAGAACTAGTCAGGCAGGGCTATAGCTGAGCTTCTAAAGGTTGTCTTATCTGATCCATATTCTCCCTTTGGCTGAAGATTCAGTAACAATCTTTCATTTGCACAATGTGTAACTGTCCCCTCCAATTCTGAACTTTCCTTTGGAGACTATGAAAGGAAACTTGTCACACAACTCTATAATTCATTGCTGGAGTTTTTAATTTCTGTTTTGTAGGTTTGGAGAGCAGATTACAGAAGTACTCTCTACTTCTCTGGGAAAAAGAAGTTTATCTTGCAAAGAAAAGAAAGATGCATTTTATGGCACTGTAAATTTCATTGTCTTGGAAATACACAGGATTTCATCTATCTAAAAAAGTCACCTGTTTTGAACAGTTATAGTTTAGTTGTGAAACCTAAAGAAAGGAGCTAATTTCAACTAACTTGTCTTGAAAATTTAGTAGTAGGTAATGTCCTTCTGTCTTTGACTTCAGAAAGGTATTTCAGTGTGCCAGCTGGATAATTTCTATAGTTATTTTATGCTATGGTCACCAGATATTAAGCTGTACACTTTGGCATGATTAAAAAAAATGAATGGAAAGAAATTATTCTGAATAGAGACTGACTTGAAAGCACTCCAAATGAGTGTTTGGAATGTTTGGTGCCTTTTTAAGTAAGAATAGGGGGAACTAACAGGTATATTCTGACCACTCCAAAAGCATAAATTTTGTTATTCTTTTACTCTTAAGGCGTCTACTCAAAGAGATGGATGTAGTCTATAGACTATATTATGGTTATTGTTTTTCTGACCTTTGAATCTACATATAGAAGTCTCTGTTGGTCTTTAGAGTATTTTTTTCATGTGATTAGGGAACAAACTATTATTTCTTCTTTTTTTTCTTTTTTTATAATTACCTTTTTCTCCCCCAAGAGCCATAGTCATGCACAACGACCCCATTTTGTCCTGTACACACAACAAATAGAGAAAAGGGGGCAGGACTATTGTGCATGTTTATTGAGTAGACAGCTGTGACACAGTGTTCTGCCCAGGGTGCCAGCAGTCATGTCCTACTGAAGAGTTCCTCCATATTCCAACCCTATTCAAGCCTTACGATGATTGTTCTTGACGGCACCTGAGGGTCTTGTCCCCATCTACCCTTTGTACCATCTCCATAGATTACCCCTAGCAACAATTTTTGCGTGATTTAAAGGGCTTTCTATTACACAAGTGATGATACAACCTCCTTGTTGAAAACTGGCTGTTGCCGTTTCTTGAAAATATTAGTTAATGAACGTTAAATTTTGCCAGGATGAGTCCCAGAGACTGTCCATGTACATTTGTTCTTCTCCTGCCAAGAGTCAGTGAACAGAGTACATTCTGGACAGCATTTTTCTCACAAGTGTCTGCATCTGGCATAACCTGTGTGTAAATTTTTCAGTTTGCTTTGCAGGGGACCACTTCTGTTTCTTGCTTTGTGATTGATGCTCTTATGGCAAAGTTGTTTTGAAATGGATCAATGCTATGTTTTCTTTTCTTGGGTGTCAACCATCGAGGTGTCCTGAGTGGGGAGATGATGAAGTAACAAACACAGCAGTGTTTAGATAACAAAGCTGACTGGAAGTATTCTGCTTCAAGCAGGTTCAGGTAAGAGCACCTTTTGTGTCCAGTTAGACTTTTGCTTAGTAAACTCCATTGAAGCTGTCAGGCTCTCCAGTTAGGTCAGTGAGAGGCTTCCTAGCTATCAATATGAAGGCAAGCCAGTTTGCCTGTACAAAAATATACTGCCTTGGGTCCTGAAGCAACATTCAAAGAAAGGTGTTTAGAGCCTCTTAGGCTGTTTCTTGTGCTGGACTATTCATGGTTTTGTCCCTTATATCCATCTATTAAGGTATATTAAAGTATATTAATCCTTATATCCAGACCAGCAAGTCTGATTTATCTTGAGTAGCTGAATAGATGTGATGGAGTGTTTCACTCTATATAGCTTCCAAAACTTTAAATAGAGACAAGTTACCAGTAAGCTGTGCTGTCCACAAGAAAACCACTTTCTATCTCACTAGTAAACAGTGTATAAAATCAGAGGGTTTGGGAAAAAAGTCACTCTTCTTCTGAAAAGTCAGAGCTAACATGGATTGTAATGCTAGGAATAGCCAAATAACATTCTACAGTAAGGCTCTTCCTTTGACACAAAAAGTAACCATAAAATGTTGAGGTTTTGTAAAAACTTTTTGGTTGAAGGTGGCTGCTGCAAAGAGGGAAATGTTGATGGAGCAAGGAGAGCACAAATCCCCATCATAACACGTTCTGCTGAGAGCTTATGACCTCTGATCCTGATTATTGACTACTGCCCTGTAAGTGGGTCTTTTCAATATTTGTAGTATCCAGACAATCACAGGCAGAAAAATCTCAGTTGTGGGTGGTGATTCCAAATGGATCCACATTCCTGTAAGTTTCAGTGCCATTGCATGGAACTGAAAGCCTGTGTTTTTCCATGCTGATAGTTTTCTTTCTTTCTTTCTTTTCTTTCTTTCTTTCTTTTTCTTTCTTTCTTTCTTTCTTNATGGAGCCGTGTTTTGGATTTGTGCCAGAAACAATATTGAGATGTTTTTGTTAATACTGAGAGCAAAGGCCTTTTCCCCTTTTCATACTCTGCTGGTGAGAAGACTGGGGATGCCTGGGAAGTTGGGAGGAGACACAGCCAGGACAGCTGACCTTGGCTGGCCAAGCAGCTATTCCTGACCATATTTTATCATGCTCAGTATATAAAGTGGGGCGAAGAACAAGGAAAAGGGAGGACATTTGGAGTGGTGGTGTTTATCTTCCCAGGTAACCAATATGCACAATGGAGCCCTGCTTTCCTGGGGATGACTGAACATGGGAAGTGGTGAATGAATTTCTTGTTTTGCTTTGTTTGCGTGTGCAGCTTTTGCTTCACCTATTAAACCATTTTTATATCAGCCTATGAGCTTTCTAGCTTTTACCGTTCTGATTCACCTCCCAGTCCTGCTGGTGGGGGAATGAGCAAGAGGATTTCTGGTGTTCTGTTGCCAGCTGGGGTTAAACTACGACAAAGAACCACAAGCATAGAAGTGAATTTTGAAACTCTCTGTGATTTTGTCCTGCTTGCAATGTGTTTTGTTTCATCAGTGGCTTTCTCTAGGATTCCATGTTAAATCCATCATCCCAATCATCCTCTTCATATCTTGCTGTGGTTCAAGTTACTAGAGAGATTATCTCACTTCTGCTTATGATATGACATGAAAGCTACATCCCACTTCATTATTAAAAATATCATCTGTGTGAGGCAGATAGGCTGTTCATTCTGCCAAGCAAATTAATTTGCCCCTCTAGAGTAGTATGAAAGCAAACCTTCATGTCTTCTGAACAAAATACACGGTTACCTCCTTCAACATAGGCTTCCGACTCCATCACCAACAAAATAATTTCCCATCTACTAAATAAAGCCCAGCTGTTAGTGACATGGCTGGCAATAATCACACACATTTTCCATTGTGCAGGCATAATTCAGGGAGGTACATTGCAATCAGAAACTGGAAGCTATTCCTCTAAACAAATCTATTGAATGTCAGTGATGATAATTATTAGTGATTACTCACCGATTGCAAATGTGTTCTAGATTTAGACATTCCAAAATAGGGACAGCATGGCAGTTTTTCACATGGATATGAAGGCTAAATTTTTTATTTTAACTTCTAACAATGACTCTTAGTTAGGAAAAAAGTAGTATTCAGTAGCTGAAATCTGGACTGCCTAAGTTTAATACTGTTTTATATTTACTTCAAAGGCACATAGTATTTCAACTTGAGAAAAAAAAATTGAACTCCCAGAGGCAGAGGAGGAAGTGTTGCCTAAAGCCTGTTAAAATAAAGAATGTCAGATGAAAAATGAGATCATCTTTCTAGTAGAAGAGATTTAGACTAGGTCAAAGGAAAAAAGGAAGTTGTTATAATTCATTTTTACCCTGGAAGCTGTGCTGCATGATATTTTTGGAAGAAATCAGATCTTTTGTGAGACCAGATGGCACAGCTGGAACCTGAAATGGCAGTCCATGTGAACCATTTGAAAACTGTTTTTAATTCCTCTGGGTTTTGTTGCTGTCGTTGTTGCATTCTTTTCATCTGGAACACAGAGTTCATCTTACTGTGTGATCAGAGCAGCACTATTGTCAATGAAAGGGAGAGAAGAGGAAGGCAGGAGAAGGAGGACTGCAGTTTTCTATCACTGTTAGGCCTCAAGGGAGGTCAAATTAGGCAAAGAGTTCAAGGAGAGCATTCTCTGTGCCCCTCTTTTCACTGATAATACAGGTAAGCTTTGTAGGTTTAAATAGTGTGTTGAAAAGTTGCTTCAATTTCTTACCAATGGTAATTTGCAGACTTATGTGATGCTTCAATTAATAAGATTTTCTACAACTAATGAAATTTAATAACTATCTCTTACTGTTGTGCTAATAAATCTGCATTCTGTTAAATGTACAACTTTAACTGATTTAATTGTTTGAGAGTTCCAGTATATAACTAGACACTCTGAGATAAGCAGTATGAACAGGAGCATGGTTGCAGATGGTTTATGTCCTCAAAGAATGACTCATTTGGTCCTCAAAATACTGTTCTCCCTGGCTGCATTTGTACTGCCACTTCTGTGGTTCCCAGGATGTCTCATGTCCACATTCCCTGCGGCAATGTGCCCTCTGGACGGCAGCTGGCTGAGCCTGGCTCTCTGTCATGTAGGACTTTTAACTGATGATGCTTTCCACATCCTCCTCTGAGCCATGGACCAACCCAGCAATGCAAGGGAAAGGAACAAATAAACCACCACTTTTTGGTCAACTGCTTCCCTGCACTCTCCTGGGTTTCCCATTGTGGAAAAAACAACTGTGTGCTGCAGAAACCTCACATAATGACATCTTATCTGTGTAGCCAGTGCATGGGGTGAGTCCTACAAAGTAAATGAATTGGTGCCATCTCAACTGTCTTAGGTGTTTATGGTATGGGGACAGAGGTTTAAGTACTACTGCTACTCTCTAGGAGACATTTGGTTGTTATTAGCCGGTAAGGTTGCTGCTGTGGTTTGATTGAACCTGGGAAAAAATGGTAGTAGAAAGACAGTCTCTGTGGTCTCCTCACCTTCTGCAGCTCCCGGTGAGAGGAATATGTAGTTATAAGCCAAGACTAATCTGGAGATAAGCCCATTGACCTTTGGAGGTTGAGCTATCTGTACACTGACCTATTATAGGCAGGTAGTGTATATATATTCTAGGTAATTATATAGTCTTACGTGGTTATGCAAATACCTGTGAGGGTATCAAACCTAATGACACCCTGCTTACATAAGTTAGTCTTGTTATCCCATGTTGTAGTACTGTGGCAGGAAAGCCTAGGCAGCCAGCACAAGGTCATCCAGTCAGGATGTACCTGGACAGGCAATAGAACTAGTTACTAAAGCTTCGTACTAGTTCTCTGTCTTCTGTCTTGTCCTGGCTATCCATCTGCCTTTTTATGTGGCTGCATCCCAGTGCTCTACCTTATTTTCCATTATGGATGACCTTGCATACTGGCTCAAGCAGGCATAAAATCTTGTGAACACTTGAGACATGACATTGCATTTCCTATTCCATCTTTATAAGAAAATTTTGAAACCTAAATCTGCAGGCCTTATTTGCAGTCAGTAAAGAAAACATGATCACACACACCATTCTTAAGCTTCACTTGCTGGATCTATAATTTATTTTAATTCAAAACTGTCTAATCAGAAAGATTTTATTTTAAGGACACAAATATATGCCCTTCTGCTGAGTAATGATTGCTTCGGTTGAGAATAGAAAGCCTGCAAATATATGCTTGGCTTCTCAGCATGACCTAGTGTGGTTCACAGCCATCTGTGTTTACAGTAAGACATCGCCCACGTGCATTAGTCTGTAAACAGTATCAAACCCCAAAGTTTTTCTTTTTTTCTCTTTCACTCTCCAAATATACTCTCCTCTTCAGTGTGTCTCCATTATAGGTACAAGTGTCTGCAAAGATACCTTTTTTTTTAAGGTCCAAGCAATCTAACAGCTCTCTGAGCTAGTGCTTCGAAGATGCCTTTACAATATTAGTAGATGAAAGGTTTGATAGTTGGTTTTTTTTAGTGCTAGGGGGAGCATTTATTAGCTGCTTAAAACCCTACCTGGTCCTTTAGCAGTGGTTGCATATTCAGACAGCCAGTGGATATTCAAGACCCAGTCAAAATATCAACGAGAAAAACTCATGAGTTTCCCGAGTGTGTGAGGGGTGCTCCATTTGGCATTTGGGAACTCTCTATTTCTCCATGTCAGTTGACTTCGGACCGTCACAAAACTGTCCTTCTCATCAGTGCTGGTGCCAGGAACAGCCACAAAGTTTATTTTACAAGTCCATTATGTTTCTTCTAGCCTACGTATATATTTGTGAATGTGATTATGCAAAGGGCTTAAAACACAAGATTTCCCATAGATGTCATTGGCAAAGAATGGAATTCAGATCAAGTTAGGACTCAGTATTTTTAATAAGGTGTTCAGGGCACACCCACATTTCAGGTATCAAACAGGAACTCATTAGTGGAACAAGTAAAGCACAGCTGTTCTTACCATTTTATGACTTCCAGGACAAGGAAATATTCTTGTGCTTATTCCTGTTAATAAAAGACACTTTGCCCACATCTAACAAAGCTAAATTGACTCAACAGGGAAGGAAGTTCCATGGTTGTTGAAAAGATGAGGAAGTTCCAGCATATCCTTGCATCATAGAATTAATGGCCAGGTGCAGCTCCTGAAGCAGTCTTGCAATTGTCCTGCACTCCTATTCACTGCACAACCACTCCCACTGCCAGAGGGTGAATTGCTGCTACCATGGAAGAAGCCAAGGTATTTGGCGAGAGGGAGTCTGAATGAAAAACATCCCTGTGACAAGTGTTTTTAAATGCATGTTAGGCATGGTGGCATGGGGAAAACCTCACTGATTGCTGTCAGCTAACTTTTCCCTTTTTTTATAAAGTCTTCTGTGACATCTAGGCATTGACTGATCTGATTTGAAAGATCAGGGACATGGACAGCACTGCAGTGTCTGTTGCCTGCTTGCCACATTCTTTATTTTTGACTTCCTTGAACTGATAAAATAATGTAACTGCTCTGCTTAAACCGTAATTATTTCTTGTCCCCCAAGTGTATTGAGAATAAAGCATTATGAATCTAATAAAATATGAGAACTACTTAGAAATTACCTTAAATGCTTGGTTAAATGAAGAAAATATGCCATAAATCTTGGGCAGATACAAGGGCATGTGATAGATAGAAAGATAGACAGACAGGACAGACACATACATGCCTGTCAGCCTGATCTCAGTGCCTAGCAAGGTTATGGAGCAGACCATCTTGAGAGTGATCACATGGAACATACAGGACAACCAAGGGATCAGACCCAGACAGAATGGGTTTAGGAGGAGCAGGTCCTGCCTGACCAACCTGATCTCCTTTTATGACCAGGTGACCTGCCTGGTGCATGAGGGGAAGGCTGTAGATGTTGTCTACCTGGACTTCAGCAAAGCCTCTGACACCATCTCCCACAGCACTCTCCTGGAGAAGCTGGCAGCCCACGGCTTGGACAGGGGCACCCTTCGCTGGGTTAAGAACTGGCTGGATGGCTGGGCCCAGAGAGTGGTGAATGGTGCTGCAGCCAGTTGGTGGCTGGTCACTAGTGGTAACCCACAGGGATC
>VWZT01008437.1:52209-64578 GCA_013397055.1 Pachycephala philippinensis
TAAAGCATGACCTCCAACCATGTCTTGAATGTGGAATGTTCTATTTAGATGAGAGTGAATAAGTAAGTCTGAATTACCAGGCTTGGTCTTTGGCTTCTGACTGCTGAAGTTCTTCATCTGCAGTGGAAAACACAGCTCCTCCAAAACAGCCACCACTGTCTGTCTGCTCAGTTCTCTGAAAACACACTAGTATTTCAGGCAAATAATCTTGAGAATTTTTAAAAAGCAGATGAGTTATGTTTATAGTTCAAACGTATAAGTCTGAAAAAATACGTAAGCACAAAAATATGTGCATTTTTTCTTTTAGAGAAATGAATTTCACTTTTTCGTGTGAAAATTTGTTGTATTGTGTAGAACAGAACTTCAGCATTTCCATTACATTCTTGCTTCCTCAAGGCTATTTCTGTCTCTGGCAAGGGGAAATAATTTTCCTGTTTTGTAACAGCTTCATCTTCTCCCTCCCCTTTGAACTGAGTGTTATTCATGTGTTTCTGTTCCTGGGCTATTAATTGTTAATACCAGGATCTGATGTCAAAGTGTCAGATAAAGCATGTGTAGGTGACAGAGATGAAGAATTGGAGGTATCTCTTCCTTCCTCTACTCCCCCAATTTGTTTCTCTGCCAAGACAACATTGAAATGATGTTTCTCTCCTATGTTTGGGGGTTTTTTGGACGGTAAACATAAAGATGTAGTTTAACTTCCATGTTACTTTTCCACTGGTTTGTAGAGTAGATGGCTCTTTTCTGTAAAATATTACTATGAAGCCTAATGAAGCAGCAGCTAAAAAGTTCAGATTTTTTAAGCGCTTTGTATTGAGGAGTATTGCCAGTTCTACAGAAATATTAGGAAGTAAAAAGCATCTTATATTTTTGAGATGAAATCTAAATTTTATTTGGCTCATCAAAATACTTATTGTTTACATCAATACTTTTTGAATTAGCTGAAGATATGTGACAAATTAGCTTTTGGGTCCTGCTGTAATGCTGAGTATTTTTCTTTCTTGAGATATGGAAAAATACGCAGTCCTACGTATTGTTTTCTAATGCAACTGCCCATTTAAGCAACAGTTGAATTCTGTCCTTACGTTACACTGTCATCCGATTGTTAATATGCAGGAAAGGTGACCATAACAGATTATGTTTCATAAGTCAAGTTCTCAGAACTACTTTCCTTTTTTTAGTTTGTGCAGGTACTGTCTGCAATTTGTAGATGTGTGTAGGTGTGTTACCCTACTTCTCCTAACTGCAGATGAATCAACCCAAATTTTCTTAGCTGAATGTGTTTGTTTTGGACTGAGTATTACAAACTAAACTTCTGTAATTGAAGACCAGTGAGTTGCTCTGTTGTTCATCTCCATCATTCTTTTTTGTGAAGTGGTAATTTTTGATATTTGATGCTTCAGATTGTTGTCCGCAAAAATCAGATTTGTTAGCTGATGTGCAACAAGCTAATAATTGCACAAGAGAGACATTGATTATTTATTTTTTTCAGAGTTGCACAAGCCTGGGTGCTTAGTGGCATTGCACGAATCAAGCATGCCCTTCCAGACTTCCCATGCCATTATTTACACACAGAGTTCAGTGTTAGCAACCTCCCAAGTACAGCCCCTCTGCTGTGGTTAGTTAGTGACTTCCATACAAGTTACATAACCACAGGGAAGGGTACTCGCTTGAGCAAGGGTCTTTTTGACTTGTACATCTGGGAGTTTCGCTAATTGTGCTGCTGTTCATTCTTATTTTCAGCAATTCTCAGTTCAGTCAAGTCAACTAAGGGGAGACATAGTATGTTGTTTGGTATCCTGGAGTAATATTCTTAGGAGCTTTCATATTGCTATAATATTTGGTAAGTTTTAAATGCGCAGTGATTTTAAGTTGTCACTTCTGTGGACCTGGAATGTAAAATTCTTAGCCACCAGTTTCTTTGAATCATTTTTAATGTAGTCCTGGCTAAGGAGAAACAAATATTCACAAAGTTTCGTAACAGAAAAGGAGAAAAAAAGGTGTATATATTTATATTCTGTTCCATTTGGTAATAAAACTGTGTGGTGACTGGTGGCTTAGAGTAGCTGTTTGAAAACTGGTTTCCTTGTTGAAATGAAGACCATATGGAAGATCTTTCTTCTGTAGTCTCAGCTCATATTATAAGCATCGTAGGTCAGTTTTTTCTTATACCTCACCCATTCTCTTCCCGTGGTTGCATGTTTTTCATGTGTTCAATATTACCACGGGAAAAGAGGTTTAATGCAGGCTCCCACATGCAACATACATACTAGTGCTATTTCGGCTGAGTCTGCCAACGGTTAGCCGGGGTCAGTAGGAAGCCTCTCCTGTGGTTTTAGAAAGGTGCCTCTGAGCTTGTCAGCTAAGTATTATTTAAAATCCCTTAAGTCCTGTGAGATGAATCGCTATACAGAATGATAATTTTAACATGAAAGCAGTGAAAGGTGTGTTATCCTTTCTTTTTCGTTGAGAAGTTTTAGATCTCTCAGTGAAGCCTTTTTCTCTTTATGTAGAATCTAGTCACCAACTTCCAAGCTGGTAACTGAGCTTCCCCTGGGTAGCTGCAGGCAGTGAGTAGGCAGCGCAGCATGCCTGAGGCCAGAGACTGGGTTTGCTGTACATCATTTTCACCTAGCATTGATTTCTTTTTTGAGAAGGATGGTGTGGGACTGAATTACTAAAGACAAAAGAGCAAAAACTTAATTAGATGTACCCATATTTGAATAGAAGTTTTGACAAAAGCATCTTGAAGTGCATATGCGCGCTAAATACGTAACTGTTTTCATAGATTCTCATGCATTGCAATGTCTTAATATGTGGGCTTCCCAATGAGGCTGTTACTGTTAAGTCTAGGGTTTTTCAAGTCATCTTAAAACTGTTGTTTATTTAATGCCGACAAAATAAAGCTATGACAAGGATGAGGAATGTGGTATAGCAGTAGTATTAAATTCTGCGTAGAATTTTTTCATGATTATTTCCTCATTTGTCTGTTGAATTAATAAGGACCCTTATTCATGTTATGTTTATATTTCTGAGATAATGCTTTCAGTGGGGCTCTTTTTACTTTGCCCAATCAGTATGGACTCCAAATTGTGGCTGGTGTATCTAGATACTATGGGATTTAGTTTTTGAAGTTACGTTGTTTTCAGTGGGGAGAATCTAGATGCTTCATACCCTACTTGGTAGTCATATCTTGTCATAAATCTGGATTTTAAAGGAATAGTTTAGATTGATCAAGTTGGCCTGCTTCACTTGGAAAAGAGCAGTGTTTAAACACTTAGCTTGACAAAACAGTTAGTGAACTTAAAACAACAGTTTAGGAGTCAGAGGCTATAGTTTGAAATTTTCTTAATTTCTGATGAATGTGGAAGAAAGTAGAGTTCCCTTTTGATATTAGGATCTCTCTAATAAGCAAGGCAAGAAGTTTTACCAGTGCATTAGAAAAAAGTGTAGATGCTGATAGATGTCCTGTATTAGTTGAAGTTGTAGCCGCAGGAGTTGAAGAGTCTCCCTTAGACACTGCTTTTGTGAGGCTTGAGAGGTGAAGTGTCTGCTGTGAATGGTGTCTGCTCTCATTGCTAGAGGACAGGAACTCTTCAGTTTTTCAGTGTTAGTACACTGTGTCCATTTATGTCTCTGTATGACTTTGACTTTCTTTGCTTCACAAAAGATTAGTATCTCTAAGTTATGTAAACTTAATTGTTTTTAAGTCTGCTTGCATCTTGAAAAGGATACATCATAAAGATTTGAAGAAATAATACAGTAATCAACCAAAAAAAAAAAAAAAAAGACTGTGCACTTCAAGAAACATAATTTTGAGACAGCTTTATTTTGTTAAATATTGTGCTAATGATTTTCTGAAATCTGGAAAAGTCTGAGTCAGTTTCTGTCACGCCATCTAGTGGCAGCTTTGTGTATGTTTATGTGTTAAATACTGGGACTGACATGTACTCTGGAAAAAGTGCAATAAAAATCTGTGGATTGCAGCATTAACCAGCGTTGTACTGAGAGTTATAGTTGTTAAACTCTTTCTCTTGGTACTGCCTTACATGTTCATATATTTATTTTTCTGAGTAGAATGTCTGAAAAAAGGCTTTGTTGTCCTTTTTGTGGATTTAACTACGGTTCATATTTCCTGAAGATTTCTGCTGTATGCATGTCCCAGGGACAGGACACGATTATAGCAAGTACGTACTGGAGCAGGATCTTTGGGACCTGCTGCAGGACAGACATGGATCAGGTGAAGGAAATGAATGAAGGACTGAATCCCCCTCAGTCTCTTCTGCCGTGTAAATAATCGAAGGGGTGTTCTATGCTAACTGTGCCAAAGTCTGGAGGTCACATTCAGTCTTGAAATAACTTGTCATGGCTGGTGCCTGACAATGCCTTTCATTGATGCTAAGTAAAAACACTTCCCTTGCATTAAGTGGTCTGCTTTGCTGTAGGCTGAAATGAACGAACACCTCTGGAAACTGTTGTGGCATTTAATCTGTGTCAGCTGGAACTTGCAGTGCTGGAATGAGCATTTGAAAATGGAAACTTTCTAGGCTTTAATTGAATGCACAAGGATGTGTCTGTCCATGTTTTGGGCTCTTTCTGTACTCTGAAGAATAGACAAACTTTGTCAATCACTTGATTTTACTTTTTATATTGACATATATTACATACATACCTGTACACATTTGTGCATTAAATACAGCTTTAGGTCTTTAAGATGCTGTGTATTTTGCGTAATACTTCACTCAATTTTTTTGTTGAACAGGCTTAATTTACAAGTAGATTTTGCCAGACTACTGGGAAAAAAGTGAATATGTTCTGAGTACTTTTAAAGCCTTTTACATCTTGGTAGGAATGTGATCAGTCCTAGAACTTGATCAGGGAGGTGCTATTCTAGGTACCTCTGTTGCAGTCCTTTTCTTTACACCTTAGGGTGATGTCACTTTTTTGTTGTAACGGGCATGGAATGGAGTAGAGAACAGTGGGGCTTCTCTTCTAGTGCCTCTAGCTTTTGTCTGTACATAGGGAATCTCTGAGAGTCTGTAGAGTCAACTGCAAACTCGTGTGAGTCTGTGGAAATGGGACCTAGGTATCAATTTGAATATTTTCTAATGCCCATTTTGCATGCAGTGGGAATACGAAGACGTGGGAAACTTAAGAAAAACCTATGGATTGAGTTTTTGGGTTTTTGTTGTTTTGTTTTGTTTTAGCATAGAAGCTACCTTCTTAGCTCCCTTGAGGAGTCTCTAGAAAGGCTGTGACTGTTCCCTGTGCTTGGTGGCTGGGGAGAAGCACTAAGGTTGTACTTCATCCTTTTAAATGTTTGGACAGCCATTTGACCAGTGTGAATGACAAGGGTCAAAATTCAGAAGCCACTGGGCAAAGGAGGCATTTACCTAGACTGAATGCACATTCTCTCTCTGTTTCTTCCTGTATGTAGGTGCTGCTCTTGTATGAAGGTTTGAAAGAGCCTGCAAAAGGTTCACATCACAGATATTTTTGCATGTGAACTTCCAGTCATTACTGTTCTTTGTTAAGTACCTGACAGTTAAAAGTACCTTGACTTTTGCTTTTCATGTTTGCTCTCTTAGGAGAAATGGAATTGTGCTCAAAAAGCTGTAAGTGTGTTTTGCTTGTTTGTTCTGCTGAATTTCTTCTCTTGTCTCCAGAAGTGGCTGAAGGAGGCACCTAGTCTTTAGAGAAGGACTTCTATCAGTGTCTGGGGTGAGACATGGGTTATAGAGTTTCTGTTCAGGATGTTCCTGTTGGTTTCTATTCAGCTTTTTGAAATTCCAGTTCTCCTCAGATCAGGAGGATCATTTAATTGGCTCTTTCTGAGTTACTTTTAAGTTTGTCCTGTACTTGGCACTGCTGAGGCCACTCCTGAAATTCTGTGTTCTGGTTTAGGCCCCTCATTCCAAGACAGACAGTGAGGCGCTTTAGCGTGTCCAGAGAGGGACAATGGAACTGGTGAAGGGTCTGGAGCACAAACGTCCTGTGAGGAGGGACTGAGGGAGCTGGGGGTGTTTAGCCTGGAGAAAAGAAGACTCCGGAGAGATCTTACAACTCTCTACAGCTAACTGAAAAGGGTTGTATGGAAGTGGGGATCACTCTCCTCCAGGTATCTTCCTGGGTTATGTTAAAAATCTGTTCCATCATGCTTCCAGTTTTTCTTATGGAAAGAGCAGAAAGCACAGTTACAAGCAGGAAATAGTTTCTGTTTGAAGAGTGACTGAGTAAGGTAGCAATGTTTGGCTCAGAAGAGAGATGAGTTGGATGATATAGCAAAGGCTTTCAAAATTGTAAGTGGCAAGAAAAGAGCAAGTACGAATTGATTCTTTACTGTTTTTGAATATATATAGCTAGAGATTGTTAAACAAAGGTGGTTGGGGCCAAGTTCAGGTAGACATTCTTATTTTGCACAAAATGGGTGTCAGGCTCATGAAATTCCTTACTAATGTTATAACTCTTGAATAAAACAAAATCTACATGGGATTGAGGAAATCAGTCTGATATTTGGAATAGAGATCTACTGAAAATTACCAGATGGCCAAACTGTATTTAGGCCTGGAATTCCTGGAGTTGCCAAAGGCTGAAAAGTGTGAGGTGAAGAGGGATTATGTGAGGGAGGGCCGTTTGCCCATTCATCTTTGCTACACACTTCTACAGCCCAATTTTGGAAACTGGATACAGTAATACATGATCTTTGAGCTGAGCTGTTCTGTTCATTTTTACATTTGTGCATTTCTTCCTTTATTTCAATTTGAAATTTGAACCTAGGTTGAAAGAGCTTTGAATCTTGTTGGAAAGAAACAACTTCTAGATTTCTGGACTAAGCTGTTCACAAAACTGCTTTTAATGTGTGAGCTGGCCGTATGTGCACAGTATCTCTCATGTTTCCCGTGCATCTCTTGTTTATACTCTGGCCAACCTGCATATCAGGTATATGCACAGAACCCTTTTTGTTTCATGTTGTGTTCAGCTAGTGCATCCTGAATTCATCAGATATGCTGCACAAACTCCTGAGTCATAAAACCTGTATTGCCTTCTGTGATTTACATCGTGGAAGTTTAGAGTCTAAAAAGGAAAAGATCTTTGGTTTAATTTAGCTGTAGTCTGATGTAGTAGGCCCATAGGAAAACTCTCTGATTTGCACTGAAAGCTTAACAAATAGTCAGTAGACTGTGAATATTCTGATAATTACTGTATGTTGTAGAAGTAAGTGCTATCTAGTAATGGTAAATTTCTGCTGTGTTATAAAACACATGCACATTAGATTGAAACTTTTTGTTTTATTTCTGCAGGAAAACTTTGAAGATGCCTATGAAAACATCCCCGTGTAAGTAGAATTGTTTTAAATGTGTTTGTTAAAAAATTCCTTATACAGAAATGGAATACTGTATGCACATCATTCCAGGGGAACATTATTTTATATGCACTGACTACATTCACATTTTTCAGAGCAGTTAAAGTCCTCAAGAGTTGAGAAATGAAAGTGTAATTAGGTTGATACATGTGATGAAGTATTTGTCAACAAATGTGAGAATTGTAAAGAATTAAAAATAGGAAATTTAGTAACTTAGTTACAGATTGACAGCTCTAGACATTTTCGCGTGGTGAAAAAATAGTTGCTTAACATTATTAGGAAAACTCTGGATCACGCATTATGCAAGACCATCTAAGCAAGATTTTCAAATGGAAATTGCTATGTCTTATAATGTACTGCTGCACGGATGTTTTCCCCTAATGAAGTGAGATACAGTCACTGCTCTGGTGTTAGATCTCATGCTGAAGCAACACCGTTGTTAAACTGTGACGAAAACACATTATGCTGTTCATAAATGGTTTTAGTTTTTCTCTAGGATTTTATTGCATTTTTGTGCCATGAAGCATGTGAGAAGGGGACTTTTGCCGATATCCTCGGACTGCTAACCTGCTACTAGACCCAGCAGTAGCTTTGGACTGAACTTCATGGCCAAAACATCCCTGGTCTTGGCAAATTGTATTTTACAGATTTGCCAGACCCTGTATTTGTATCTTACTTGGAGTAGTAAGGTCTGATCTGTGTAGAACTGAGAAAAATTAAACATTGTTTCCTGACACTCAGAAAGAAATAAGAACCTGATATGTTCAGGTTGAGAATTCTTCATGTTAATGATTGCTTTTTCTTCCTTTGACTGCCTAGAAGTTTATGTATGATCAGGTAGCTTCTCTTTTTGGCCCCTGTTTTTCCTGGGACAGGGAAGAGAATGACTTTGAAATACTGTATGAGAATATTTATCCAACACTCATTCCTTCTGTGAGAAAATGGTTTTGTTGTTTTTTATTGATGTCTGAGCTGGCCATGGTTGTTTATTTTTGGCATGCAGAGCTTTGATTTGTTTGTCCTTAGTGTCTCTTCTGTGTTCATAGCTATCTTACAGAGACACTTTTTGTAATAGAAGCTAGGACATTGGTTTATTCTGGCTGATACTGCTTCCATCTATAATAAGCATTATATAGAAGAGTCAATGCAAGGTGATAGAGAGAATATTAATGAGACACAAAATTGTGTTGTTACTTAACATCACATTGAACATAGCGAATGTGTATATTCTTTTGTATCTGGGCAGGATTCTTCACTGGATTAAACTCTCCTTCCTCAAATTCTTCAGAAGATATAGCTATTTTAAATAAAATGTGCCTAAGGAACTGAAAAGAATCTTGGAATGTTTTGTGGAAGTCTTCAATCTTGTCTTTCTTGAAATGCTTTCATTGTAGTTTTCAAATGATGCCAGTAGTTTGCCTGTGGTAAAGCCTTTTGTAAATCTAATGCCATACTGGTTGTTTCTGACCTTTCTCTATCTGGAATTTATGGTAGTTTTTTCATTACTGTATTGAAACAATGAGTGGCCAGAGGTTTAAGCTTCTGGGAAGCTGTATCTATTTTTTTGATTTTGCTGTTGATAACATTAACTTTCAACATTTTTATGTGTCAATTTTTCATTCTCCCTTATTTTGGGTAGGAAGGTGGCATTGTTAGAGCTCTGTGATGATATGCCTGGCATTGGTTTGAGTGCTTTATTTCAGTTAGTTATATCCAGTTGAACTTAACTAAAATGGACCTTTTTTGTAGGGAGTTGTATCAACATGGAATCGTGTTTACTTCTGAGATCAGTTTTCGTTCAGATTCTGGCAGATCATCATGTTGGCTTAGAGAATTGGGAAAGACTGTGTAACAACCAGATCTTCATAGTATTTCATACGCCACTCTGCAATTCTTAGAGTGAAATATGTATAGAGTAACATTGCTCTGTATTTTGCACCAGTAGATACCAGTGAATTGTTTTGCTAATCCAACTTGACTTTACTGGTTTTATTCTTTAAATATATTGCTTACCTATAGATACCAGATTGTGCAGGTTAGATGTTGAAAGGGGAATGAGTTATCTTAATATGGTAAAATCCTTCCCTAAATCTCTTGTGCTGACTGTCATATCTGAGGGCAGGCCCAGGAGGAAATCAGTCTTTGCTCCAGTGGTTTAAATTTATTAGATTATCTGTCTAGACTCTTCTGTCATCTTCTACTCATGGTAGCTACTGTAGATATAAACAGCAATCCAAAACATGTAATTATCACAAAATACTTGCTTTGTAGAAACATGAAGGAACCTTTAAATTGAGTTGTTTACTGTAAATTTTTTTCACTGGTGCTAAAGCTGAAGAAAGGCTATTACAGTAGGTCACTCTGCCATTTTACTTACAGCAAGCACTAGCATTTAATATCTTCTCTGCCAACAACAGTAACTGAGTTTTCAAAATACTGGTTTGATAATAACATTCGATATAGCATCTCCAACCTTCTGAAGAGAATAGGTGGAATAAATGTCAAAGTAAATTCCTGTTTGTGTTAACTCAGAACTAGTTTGAGTGGCATATTCTGTTGTAAAAGGAACTGAGTAACTGGAGACAAACGGTGATTTCTGTTGTGGAAATTGAAGCCTTTGCCAAGAAGTTTTGTGGTGGAAGGCTGCTTTTTACCATTTTTCCACTAGAGTGTCTGCTTCCAAGTTTGGCTGGGTGGATGTGTTTCACAGGGTTACCTAATGCCTGCCAAGCATCTACAGGTTCAAAAACATATATGAGTGGAATAGATTAGTGTGTGGTTTATTCTTTTATTTAATTATTGCCAAAAATGCCTCATCAATACCTAAATGTTACTGTGGAAAAACTACAACTTTAATTTTAGTTTTACTGAACAAGACAATTCTCTACTTCTATGAACTTTTTTCAATATATTTCTGCTACCTGAATTTTTACTGAAATTATTCTGCAAATCTCTGTATAGAATGCAGATATTCATGTTTTCTGTTGCCAGAGCATAGTTTTCTAAGTTACCTCATCTTTGGCTTTACAGCTAGATTGAAAGTGGTTTGAGTTCTCAACAGTTTTTAACCATCACTATATTATGCTTAGTGTGTACTGGCCTTGCCACTGCTTTTTTGATTTCTGTATGTATTTTATCCTCTGAAGTTCTCAATTTGTTTAGAACATGTATGAGATATTAATTCTGTTGGTATTTCTGCCCATCTCATTTTACTTACTGTTCCTTAAAATGTCATCTGTATGTGAAAGGAGTAAGTAGCCCTCAAGATGTTATGTTTGTCCATGCAATCTTCTGTAGATTGCCATGCAGTCTTTCTCTGTGAGGTAAAGGCAAAGATAGTGCCTTTATTTACTACCCCAATAGCAGAGGCTTATACAAATGAATAGCAGCATTTAGAACAACTGTATTATGGTAGCTGTGTGGGTGTGTTTGTAGACGATGCTTTGTAGTTGTCTTTGGGAAGAAACAAAGTAGTCTGCCTAGCTGCTGCAAGCAGTTCATATGCAGAGGAAGTCTTTGTGTTGTGGTATTTGTATAGAAATTTCAGACACCAGACCCTGAGTTATGGCATCAGTGGAAATATAGTGAGATCTTGTTTAAAACATGAAGTATTGAAAAAGTGGGAGCTTGCATTCTGTAAGCAAAGCCCACCGATGATTTTTGATTTTTTGTCTTTACCAATTTCAGCAAAAAGAGGCTTACTTCATTGATTCTCTTTTGCATTTTTTTTGCCTACACAAAGCTGTATACTGTTAATCCTTGATCCTACCAAATCAGCTCTGTGTGGTATTACTGGGGTGATAGATTAAGGGCCAGAAGTGTTTAAGGAAGTTAGAGCAGGTTATCCTTGTAATCTCAGAAGTGTAGTTAAGATTTCAGTTATACCTGCACACCTGGGTGTTTTGTCAGTGAATGAAATTGAACAGTTCAGGAAATGGCTCTAAATTCAAATTTTGATTCCGGGAGCCAACAACTTCTAGGAACAGTTCCTATCTTCATAAATTTCAACTCACATTCTGACATTGTCTTGAGATGGTGAGAAGCAGCTGTGACAATTTAAATGATCAGAATTTTATTTTCTTATGTTTGACCCACAAGGTCAGTGGAAAAAAATTCCGGTAAAGGCAGTTTTTATATCTAGCAGATAATATTTCCATAACTGCAAAAATATAAAAATATGACACAGTAGCTGCTTTATATTGTCAGTTTCAAGATCTGGAACAGCAGTAGTGATACAGCAGGCTTATCTCTGTAATCTTTCCCCACCCCAAACAGTTCCAAGGTTATAAATTTTTAAACCTTGGGAGGTTTTGATTGGGCAGTAATTATGTCATTCCTAACACATGTTTATTGCAACTATACCTTTTGCCTATGCTGCAAGATTTCTCTGTGTTTGTATTTGAGTAGAAGACTTCAGGCCGCATGGTGCTATTGTTTTTACTGGTATCTTACCAGTTCACTTTGAAATGTGCAATTCCACTTGAGTGTTCATAGCTGCCTAGAAAGCAAGGAGAGGAGGTAGACAAAAACCCAGAGCTATACAAACCATTTCAGGGACATTGTATGTGGAACTGCCCAAAACTCTGCATGTTTTCCACACCCTGTCATTCTCTTGCAAGCCTTTGCTGAAAGGCTGGTGCACAAAAAGATACCACAGCCTGTTTTTCTGTTATCCCATGTTCACCAAAATAAATCTGTCTTAATTGAGCCTAAATATTTGTTTGCTGCTCTGTTGCTTGTTCTTTCATTACAAATTAATTAACACCATGGCGTTAAACTCACATAATATTTTTTGGGTGGGGCTTTCTAGAGACTTCCAGAATTTTTTTAATTATCATATTGGAATCTTGATACTATGCTGGAATGCATGATCACATCTGTGTTTTCTTTCTTTAAACGTCTTTTAGGAAAGTAGTGATTGTTCTGTGCTTTAATAAAGACTGCATAACACTATTCATAGTCCTGCAGCTCAAGAATTGCCTTCTCTGAATAACTTCTGAGACTTG